>UBIG03000066.1:70000-75000 GCA_900464855.2 Musa schizocarpa
CAGGTTCACCTACGGAAACCTTGTTACGACTTCTCCTTCCTCTAAATGATAAGGTTCAGTGGACTTTCGCGACGCCACGGGCGGGCGGAAACCGCCTCGCCGCCGATCCAACACTTCACCGGACCATTCAATCGGTAGGAGCGACGGGCGGTGTGTACAAAGGGCAGGGACGTAGTCAACGCGAGCTGATGACTCGCGCTTATTTAGGAATTCCTCGTTGAAGACCAACAATTGCAATGATCTATCCCCATCACGATGAAATTTTCAAAGATTACCCCGCCCGCCGCCAAGGCTATAGACTCGCTGAATACATCAGTGTAGCGCTGCGGCGCCCAGAACATCTAAGGGCATCACAGACCTGTTATTGCTCAAACTTCCGTGGCCTAAAACGCCATAGTCCCTCTAAGAAGCTGCCATGAGGGATGCCTCCGCCAGAAGCTAGTAGCAGGTGCCGAGGTCTCGCTCGCTATCGGAATTAACTGCACAAATCGCCCACCAACTAAGAACGGCCATGCACCACCACCCATAGAATCAAGAAAGAGTTTCTCAGCCTGTCAATCCTTGCTATGTCTGGACCTGGTAAGTTTCCCTGTTGAGTCAAATTAAGCCGCAGGCTCCACCCCCTGGTGGTGCCCTTCCACAATTCCTTTTTAAGTTTCAGCCTTTTTGCACCATACTCCCCGGAACCCAAAGACTTTGATTTTCATAAGGTGCCGCACGGAGTCCTAAGAGCAACATCCGCCCATCCCTGGTCGGCATCGCTTATGGTTGAGACTAGGACGGTATTCGATCGCCTTCGAGCCCCCAACTTTCGTTCTTGATTAATGAAAACATCCTTGGCAAATTTCGCAGTGGTTCGCCTTTTCATAAATCCAAGAATTTCACCTCTGACTATGAAATACTTAATGCCCCCGACTGTCCCTCTTAATCATTACTCCCGATCCCCAAGGCCAACACAATAGGACCGAAATCCCGTGATGTTATCCCATGCTAATGTATCCAGAGCGTGGGCTTGCTTTGAGCACTCTAATTTCTTCAGTAACAAAGCCGAGAGGCAGGCACCGCCCGCCAGTTAAGGCCAGGCACGATCGCCGACAGAAGGGATGGGACGACCGTGCACACCGCGAGGCGGACCGACCACCCGCCCCAAAGTCCAACTACGAGCTTTTTTAACTGCAACAACTTAAATATACGCTATTGAGCTGGAATTACCGCGCGGCTGCTGGCACCAGATTTTGCCTCCAATGGATCCCTTAAGGGATTTAGATTGTAATTATTCCAATTACCTGCACTCAAGAGCCCGTATTGTTATTTATTGTCACTACCCCCCCGTCGTCGATTGGGTAATTTGGCGCTACCGCTGCCTTCCTTTGGATGTGGTAGCCGCCGTGCTCCCTCTCCGAATCGAACCCTAATTCTCCGCCACCCGCCACCACCATGGTAGGCCCCTATCCTACCATCGAAAAGTTGATAGGGCAGAAATTTGAATGATGCGTCGCCGCACGAGGGCCGTAAGCGATCCGCCGAAGTTATCATGAATCATCGGAGCAGCGCAGCAAAGCCCACGCCAGCCTTTTTTATCTAATAAATGCATCCCTTCCGAAGTCGGGGTTTGTTGCACGATTAGCTCTAGAATTACTACGTTATCCGAGTAGCACGCACCATCAAACAAACTATAACTGATTTAATGAGCCATTCGCAGTTTCACAGTCTGAAATAGTTCATACTTACACATGCATGGCTTAATCTTTTGAGACAAGCATATGACTACTGGCAGGATCAACCAGGTAGCACGCCCCTCTACGACGCCAAGCCCAACATGCCCCACCCATTACCACAAGGGAAAGGGGGGGGGGCAATGATGGGAAGGCTGTCATCCGTCAAGGGCTTACCAAGAAAGCCAACCGATCATGTGCCAAGAGTCCAAAGACCCATGGTACATTCTTATCCACTGCATCCAAGAGCACTCACGTGAACACCGGAGCCACCGAGACGAGAGAGGTCGGAGACATGACATCGCTCGAGGACACACAAGGTGCACGGACATCGACACTCCTCATTCAGATAGGACATGAGAAGTGGATAAGCGAGGTAAACAATGTCTATTTCCAAAGGAACTAGGTAGATTGTACAGGCAACACACACATCTCCGTTCGAACAGAGTACCATTGAAGGGACTTGCAACGCCGGTGGTCAACTGCACAAAAGCAGGGAGCCCACCGCCGCATACAAATCCATCACCGCCACATGCCGACACAGTCATCCCATCGGACAGCCCATCGCCAACCACGAAAGCAACAAAGACTCAAGTGGCCGATCAAATAAGACAATCGACGACAAGACACCACCGCGGCACGAAGAAGTACAGAGCAACGCACTGTTGGCCACACAAGGAAGAAGAAGATTTCAATCGAAGGAAAAAGGGCCCATAAACAGGGCAAAACAGACCAAAACTGGCCATTTTGGTTGACGTTTTTTGTTCCGCCACGTCGTTCGCCGCGGCACACAAGAACAGCCAAAAACTGGCCAAAACAACCCAAAAACGGGCCAAAACTGGCCATTTTTTTGAGCGGGCGAGAGGGCGCGGCGGACAGCGAAGCGAAGCGAGAGGCAGCACCGCCCCTGCTATACGAATGCCCCATCCAGCCCCTGCCACCCGGGGTTCCAGGGTGCTGAGATGGTTGACGTTTTTGTTCGCTCACGTCGTTCGCCCAGCGGCACGCAAGAACTGCCAAAAACTGGCCAAAACAGCCCAAAAACGGGCCAAAACTGGCCATTTTTTGTTGAGCGAGCGAGCGGCGAGCGGCGGGACAGCGAGCGAAGCGAGAGGCAGCACCGTCCCCTGCTATACGAACGCCCCATCCAGCCCCTGTGCCACCCGGGGGTTCCAGGGTGCTGAGATGGCTGACGTTTTGTTCCGCCACGCGCCGTTCGCCAACGGCACGCAAGAACTGCCCAAAAACTGGCCAAAACAGCCCAAAAACGGGCCAAAACTGGCCATTTTTGGCTGAGCGAGCGAGCGGCGAGCGGCGGACAGCGAGCGAAGCGAGAGGCAGCACCGTCCCTGCTATACGAACGCCCCATCCAGCCCTGTGCCACCCGGGGGGTTCCAGGGTGCTGAGATGGCTGACGTTTTGCTCCGCTCACGTCGTTCGCCGCGGCACACAAGAACTGCCCAAAAACTGGCCAAAACAGCCCAAAAACGGGCCAAAACTGGCCATTTTTGGCTGAGCGAGCGAGCGGCGAGCGGCGGAGAGCGAGCGAAGCGAGAGGCAGCACCGTCCCTGCTATACGAACGCCCCATCCAGCCCTGTGCCACCCGGGGGGTTCCAGGGTGCTGAGATGGCTGACGTTTTGCTCCGCTCACGTCGTTCGCCGCGGCACACAAGAACTGCCCAAAAACTGGCCAAAACAGCCCAAAAACGGGCCAAAACTGGCCATTTTTGGCTGAGCGAGCGAGCGGCGAGCGGCGGACAGCGAGCGAAGCGAAAGGCAGCACCGTCCCTGCTATACGAACGCCCCATCCAGCCCTGTGCCACCCGGGGGGTTCCAGGGTGCTGAGATGGCTGACGTTTTGCTCCGCTCACGTCGTTCGCCGCGGCACACAAGAACTGCCCAAAAACTGGCCAAAACAGCCCAAAAACGGGCCAAAACTGGCCATTTTTGGCTGAGCGGGCGAGCGGCGAGCGGCGGACAGCGAGCGAAGCGAGAGGCAGCACCGTCCCTGCTATACGAACGCCCCATCCAGCCCTGTGCCACCCGGGGGTTCCAGGGTGCTGAGATGGCTGACGTTTTGTCCGCGCCACGTCGTTCGCCGCGGCACGCAAGAACTGCCCAAAACTGGCCAAAACAGCCCAAAAACGGGCCAAAACTGGCCATTTTTGGCTGAGCGGGCGAGCGGCGAGCGGCGGACAGCGAGCGAAGCGAGAGGCAGCACCGTCCCTGCTATACGAACGCCCCATCCAGCCCTGTGCCACCCGGGGGGTTCCAGGGTGCTGAGATGGCTGACGTTTTGCTCCGCTCACGTCGTTCGCCGCGGCACGCAAGAACTGCCCAAAAACTGGCCAAAACAGCCCAAAAACGGGCCAAAACTGGCCATTTTTGGCTGAGCGGGCGAGCGGCGAGCGGCGGACAGCGAGCGAAGCGAGAGGCAGCACCGTCCCTGCTATACGAACGCCCCATCCAGCCCTGTGCCACCCGGGGGGTTCCAGGGTGCTGAGATGGCTGACGTTTTGCTCCGCTCACGTCGTTCGCCGCGGCACGCAAGAACTGCCCAAAACTGGCCAAAACAGCCCAAAAACGGGCCAAAACTGGCCATTTTTGGCTGAGCGGGCGAGCGGCGAGCGGCGGACAGCGAGCGAAGCGAGAGGCAGCACCGTCCCCTGTTATATACGAACGCCCCATCCAGCCCCTGCCACCCGGGGGGGTTCCAGGGTGCTGAGATGGCTGACGTTTTGCTCCGCTCATGTCGTTCGCCGCGGCACGCAAGAACTGCCAAAAAAACTGGCCAAAACAGCCAAAAACGGGCCAAAACTGGCCATTTTTGGCTGAGCGGGCGAGCGGCTAGCGACGGACAGCGAGCGAAGCGAGAGGCAGCACCGTCCCTGTTATACGAACGCCCCATCCAGCCCCTGTACACCCGGGGTTCCAGGGTGCTGAGATGGCTGACGTTTTGTTCGCCACGTCGTCGCCGCCGGCACGCAAGAACTGCCCAAAAAAACTGGCCAAAACAGCCCAAAAAAACGGGCCAAAACTGGCCATTTTTGGCTGAGCGGGCGAGCGGCGAAGCGGCGGACAGCGAGCGAAAGAGAGGAGAGGCAGCACCGTCCCTGCTATACGAACGCCCCATCCAGCCCTGTGCTACCCGGGGGGGTTCCAGGGTGCTGAGATGGTTGACGTTTTGTTCGCCACGTCGTTCGCCGCGGCACACAAGAACTGCCAAAAAACTGGCCAAAACAGCCCAAAAAACGGGCCAAAACTGGCCATTTTTTTTGAGTTGA
>UBIG03000066.1:80000-81986 GCA_900464855.2 Musa schizocarpa
GACTTAGGATGTTTCGTGTTCCTTTTACGCTTATCCGCGCCGGGTTGAAGTTCATCCCTCGTCATTCCCCCGAGGGCGGCGGACATATCGGTGTTGTTCGATGAGCCCGCCAGCAATCGCGGACGATTTCACCCGGTCATCCCTCGCTGGTCTCGGCTAATGATCCTTCCCTAGGTTCACCTACGGAAACCTTGTTATTTAATTTCTCCTTCCTCTAAATGATAAGGTTCAGTGGACTTTCGCGACGCCACGGGCGGGCGAACCGCCTCGTCTTCCGATCCAACACTTCACCGACCATTCAATCGGTAGGAGCGACGGCTGTGTGTACAAAGGGCGTGGATCGTAGTCAACGCCGAGTGATGACTCGCGTGTTGAATCTCGGATTTTGATGATGAAACTAATTGATTGTGTTTAGTTGTTTAATTGCATTTTGAGTGATGCAGGTCTATCGATCAGAATTAGACAGTTAACGCAGGAGGAATTGACGCTATGGCGGAGGAGGAGATCACGCCAGATATTGACCTGCTGTAGTTTGAACGTCGCAACGGGCCAAGAAGAGCAGAATTTGTGCCAAGGATATCGGGGGCGGAGGTCAACCAACATTGGGCAACAAGCCATAAAGAGAGGACGATGTAAGCAAAGAATCAGCCTAAGCGCCAACCAATGAATACGGTGGGCAATAGAATGTCAATTCGCTGTAATAAACCGTCAGATCGGAGTAGAGTTTTGGTTTTGTATGTGCAGGATTAACTACGATAACGATGAAGGCATAAAGTGAAACAAAGTGTGGAGTCAAGAACGAAGGATCGTTGGGAGTTCAAGAGTTCGGGACGGAAGTCCGGCGATCATCGGGAACGCCGCCGAATTAGCCGAGAAATGAGTAGGAGCCGTCGGAAGCGGTTTTTGAAGTCGCCGGAAGGTTCGTGGGAAGTTCGCAGAGTTTGCCAAGAAAGATCGAGCTTGCCAAAGAAGCTCATTGGAACTCGCCAAGATCAAATCGTGAAGTTTAAGAGCTTGCCGAGGAGTCCAGAGAATGGTTTCGAGAGTTTATAGGAAGACCGGCCGAAAGTTCCCGGAAGTCTTGAAGAAGTCTTGACTTATGGACTTTGTAATAGCTTATATAATGTCTTTAAAATTCATAGTTAGCATGTTAATTAGGTTAGGATTAGGTATTAATCCTATAACCCAAGTAGGGGCCTATAACATCAGAGAAATTTAAAAAACACAGAGGGCGGGCTGAACATCAGAGGTGGTGGCACCAAACATGAAGTGTGGCACCCACCCGAAAGTGCTGGGCGGTGACACTTGGGCTGGGCGGTGGCACCGGCTATTGGCGGTGGCACCGCCAAAGATCGGGAACCCAAAGAGAATTTGAATTTTGGAGCCCAAATTTTGGAGCCCAAATTTTAATCCTCTTGAGGCCTATAAATACCCCTCAAATCTCAGCTGAGAACACAACTTTTGAGCAGCAAGAGTTTGAGAGAAAGGTCTTAGAAAAGTGTTAGCTTGTCTTTTCAATTTGCTAGTGTTCACCTCATCTCTTTCGAAAAAATCAAAAAGAGTGAACCGCTTGTAAAGAGTTGTAAGAGGGTATTTACCCTTTCATTTCAAAAGACTTGCTAGTGGAAGGTGGGAGCCTCATCAAGAGGGGCCTTCGCAAGTGAGTAGGTCATTTGACCGAACCACTCTAAAATCGGCGTGATCCTTGGTTTGCATTTCATTATTGCTATTTACATTATTGCAAACCTTCTTATATGCTTTAGTTCCTCATTACTTTTTGCTGCGATATTTAAGAATACGCCAAGATTAAGCTTGTCAAGTTCCGCTTCTTATCATACTAAAGATTTTTTAAAAAAACCGAAGTTTTAACTGCTGCACCAATTCACCCCTCTTAGTGCGTCTCCGATCCTAATAATTGGTATCGTGAGCCCGGTATTTCATTTCGGATTTACACCCGAGAAATGGCTCTTCATGGCTTTCAAGAGG
>UBIG03000067.1:0-81524 GCA_900464855.2 Musa schizocarpa
GCATGCAACAAGAAGGACCATCTTTCGCTTACGATTATATGTATCGAACTGTCGCCAGCCTGTCCAGCTTTTACCATGCAATGCGTCTTCATCATCAATCGGCACGCTATTAGACGAGAGAACAGAATCTTCAACATTGTCGTCATAAAGAGCATTTGCCAGAGACCAACTGCATAAAGACCACTTTATCACAATTGAAGACAAGTTATGGTTATTACTTCGATAAAAATTTCAACGCGATGAGTCATCACTTTCACAGGCGCGAAAGGTCGCTACCACCACGAAACGAAGGCTCATTACCGACAAATGCTAACGGTCTGTGAAGCTCGATTTTCGGACAGAATAAGATACAAGAGGTGAAATATTTCATTATGCCGCCCAGCTTTCCATGAATTGTTTGATGAGCGTAAGATCATTAGCGGTAACAATAAATACAAAAAGCGAGCATGATTAACATAGTTTAAACTCAAACAGCGATGGTGCTGGCGATCCTGCTAACAAGCAACAAGTTCGAGAGGAAAACTAACTTAGTTCAATATTAAACGCTTTAAAGTTCTACAAGACATTATTATCTGGTACTCTAGTCCGTAGCCGACAATAGAACCCATTATTCCAAATACGATAGTGTAGATACCTAAACATCATGAAATTAACCATCGCCAGGAGCATTAATAAGTCAGTTACAGACCAGCGTTCGAATATGGTAATGAAATTATAGTTCAGTCGCGTGATAAATATCAGATTCAACAAGACATTGCATTAAAACAAAATACACGATTTCCATTTTCGGCAAGCAAAAGCAACCGATTATGCAGCATTCATACAAAAGTCATGACAAAGCCACACCATATGCTAACGTTGCCATGTCAGACCATAACTCCCACCCAGCCCAACAGTTCAACAAAATATACACTTTGGGTAAAGTGCCCGCTTGAGATCTGCTCCATACAGATCTTCGGAGTCCTCGTCAAAGACATTTGCCGACATTCACCGTTACATTTCCATTAACTAAAGTCGAAAGTACTGTCAGCCAATAAAACACCACACCATTTTGTAGACACACAGGCTTCGCCAACATGATTTTCAGACATGGGGACCACTTCGTCTACCAGGGATAATGAGGCTCCATTACGTGATTGGACAAAGCTCTATAGACAGGGGATGTCGTTCACCTAGAGCCCTGCCTGTCAACATAAGAACATAGAAATGGGATACGGGCTTCAGTTTGTCACATGTTCCAAATTTATCATTCTTTGATACCCGTAGCAAATTAATGCATCATAAGGAACATTTGTTTGCGATATTTTCATCTCAAGAGTATTAGGTCATACCAATATGATGTAAAATGCTCGCTGTAAAACTCATTTTCCAGTTGAAATATCGTCGAATCATAACAACTCCCGCCAACTTAGTGGCTCATATATACTATTGGTTCACACCATAATAAAGCATATCTAAGTTGAGTTTAAAGATACAATATAAAAAGAATTTGCCAATGCCATGTTCATCTAATAGTAAAGATACAGACGAAAGTTAAAACACCATTTCCGGTTCACCAACTATCACGCTGGTCGGTGATGAATCGCTTTCCTCAGAATTTGCTTAAACAGCCTTTTGAATGTTACAAAGCATGATTTAATAAATATGCTTTTCTAAATGCTTGATGCATACAATATCATGCCAGCATGAAGTTAAAGAATCGTCATCCAAATACTATCAAAGATATCGTGACGTCACAATAGGTAAACAAATTAGGAAAAATCAATGTTAATTCGTCGTAACACAACATTTAGTGGCGGGAACTCAACGCCAGTTCGGCGTAAGTAACAATGAAAACAGTTTGTTGCCTGCTTCAATAAAAGAAGAAGAATTGAAATCGTCAGACGCATTAATTTTGATATACGAAATCGCTCAACTATAACTGACGACAGATTACAGAGGAGACAATGATCTACGAGAATTTCACAGCATCACGTACTATTCTCTCACTCAATCCATGTGGGAGCTTCATTGATATCTCAATAATTTTGCATCAGTCAGTTCCGTTGTTTTTTCTCAAACATGATACCTTTATTGCACCAGGCAGGGTCGAGACCACCATAACCTATTTACAAGATCATCTCCAGCAAATAGAATGCAAAGGTATACACAAGATAAATGAAGCCACCCAAAATGGTATGTGCCACACCACATTCGCCTACAAATGACCTACCAAAGACTCGTGCGCATTCAAAGCTTTATAATGCAGCCGCCTGAAAGCCGACGAATAAAGCCTCGATTCAGCTAATGTGAAGTTTATTCATACATTCTCGACATGAACTTCAGATGGTTACTGACTATTTCACCGAAACCTAAAGTTTTCTATTCTTTCATTTGCCATCAATTGTCTTTTGGGAGCACGGTATCCTAATAGCAGAATTCCTCCCATCTTTACTATTGGCGATGGAGATTCTGAACACTGTTTAAATGGTCAATGCCGGTTCTCGCTCATATAAACACATATAACATTTGCGCATGACTTCTTCCAAAATGAACCAACTTAGTTAATCCATTATGAATGACTTTGGTATGGCTTCGACTTCGCTAAATCATGCTTAAAAGTAGCATATGAGCCTCACGTTGAGTGATAATGTCTTTATTTATCAAACTTTGGGGGTTAGCGAGGAAGCTGCCGCCCTTGGGTCTTCCGCCATATCCGTATCATTGTGTCAGTCGAATTCTAAAAAATAAAGAATACTTTGGGAAAATATCAGCAGATCTATTCCGAATCCATCCGCTTCGCAGATATGCACTCCCACTTCGAGCATATTGCGGCACGCATTTCTTCACCGCCGGGCCCAGTTATTGAACGGTTATTAATGAATCCTTCGAATGGCATAAATATATATGGACAATTAAAATCAAAGCATTTAGGCCAAACTCGGAGAATACTAGAACCAGCGTTACGTTCGGTGCACTTGTGGATCTTAAAACAAATACCAACAAGAACATACCACCGCACTTTCGGTGGAATTTAAAGGCATGAATTGCCATCAAACACATTTCCAGTATCCTTCCTGAATCAGTACGAATATATGGTACGACCTTTTGCGATCGGGAAGAGTATACTAATTATATGGCGACAGAATTACGTAAAAGATTCAGTTCCCAAAAATTGAAGGTTCTGAAGTTCATTAATGGTACCGGTTTTCAATTCATCCTCCTCAAATGTTCTCTTGGCCATCCATTATAGCTATTCAACGTTTAACTCTTCGTGACATATTTGCCATAGCGCCATTAACTTAATCGTACCAGCGCAGCAGCGTTTGTCCCAAGCCGCTGATACGGGGATCGACCGAATCACAAAGACATTTCCACATGAAGCGTCTCCTCAATAAAACTACCAGGCATATATCATGTTACCGACGTTCTTCGTATGCAACAAGAAGAAATCGTCGACCACCCTTCATTTCCTTGCTTTACAGATTATACAAAATGGATATATGAGGATTCTATCGAACCAAATAGACCGCGAATCAACTTCGGCAATTCACAACCGTGCCACCCCGCTAACGTTTCTCAAGAAAATACCACAATCGGCAGCGTCACTTCTCGTGACGCTTATTTGCGGATGTGATGTACCGTATCTTCGAATGTCAACACAACACGTCACCATTGAAATATATCGATATCCGAGATGGAGCAAGATTCAAACGAGCACTTCATTCAGCAACAGTACTTTATCAATTCTTTACCCTTACAAGAAGATCGATGCCAAACATTAGCCAAAGATCTTAGGAGTTGTTCATGTTGATGCGTAGTTCATAACCATCGCGATCACATTCCATGACAACGGCTTCGGTTCATGACTTCGTACAGCATGTTATTCGTAGAAATTATCATTCCACCTACTTACTTCACCAAAAGACCGGCCCAATTTAAACATTTCTCTTAAAACTTCATAGCAACGTACCACGAAGGGCCAATTCATTTCATTTTGTACCAACAAAGCGTCAACCAAGAAGACGACATTTAAGAACTCGCGGTTTAGTTCGTCTGCTAATTTTGCCGTTCAGATACGCTTTCGTTCGTTAACATGCTTCAGATTTTGTCAAAGTTCACAATATACCGCCATAAAGCAATATCAACTCGGCCATCACCCATAGTCTCATCAATGACCTTTTGCGACCGCAACCATGAGTCGCAAACAGCTCGCACGGCCATAACTTTATTATCAAATGAGTTTCGCCACATGAATAACTCGTGCCAACACTTCCATGAGCACTCATTGCCAGACCAGAAAGCCATCAAAACATAGGGTACGATGGTTATTCTGTTCAATCATTGTTTAATGAAGACTATGGGCGTTAACACCACATATCTAACGGTACCATGCCCGTATTTCGAGCCAACGCCGCCGCAGATTTATCAAGAACACATCACGTTCGCCGTCATCCGCCATCAATACGTCGCGCATCGCGTAATTAAACAAAAACATCGCATTTCTGTATCATCAATCACGATGCAATCATAACTATTGGTCATAGTCGACAATATGATAGAATGAAATCAACACCTTAAATCATTTTCTGACGCTATCAAAGATGCTCCGGCACTTCATCAATACGTTGAAAGTGTGACAAATGTTCGTTATTTCGTACAAAGAAGTTTGTTTTCAGTAGCATTTCGCAATATGAAAACTTTGTTCTTCCTTTCAGCTAACCATCCATATCAGCGAAAGGTTATACGTCACGACGCGCGATAACGCTGAACGCCCACCATGCCATTGCCATCATGCGAGCAGAATTAACATGGCGACAAGAGAACATGATACCATGACGATCACGCCACTGAAATTGATCGTTCAACCATACAGACAACTCATCAATTGATTGTCATCAGACGTTGAACTGACTTTATTTAGCTCACCGTTCAATTTGTCGTCTGATTAACCACGACAGTCGACGAAAGTCGACGTTCTTTGCGAACCGACCAACGTCGTCGAAGGCGGGATCGAAGTCCAGCGATTGCCATAGAATCATCAATTAATCGATGAGCCGTCGAATTCATCGGCTGCAGAAGTTGTTCCAGATCGTGATTGCTGGAAGTATCGTTTCATTTAAATGCACGAGCCAACCATGCACCGCTACCAGAGGGTGCCGCCAGATCACGCCAGACGGTCAGTAAATCAGGCACGTCGCTTCGTCAATTTCGCGCCCGAAATACCGCCAGCCAAATCTCCAGCCAAGGTGCAACCGCCGAATACAGCTCCGTCAGGCCTGTATCAAAGACACCCCATCTTCGCGATTCCAAAGTCCAAAGTTCTTTATTGTAAAGAGAGTCGTCAAAACGTACGAAGGAAGGACGCGTCGAGGAAATGCGAGAGGTTCATAATCGCCCAACTTCGGTTTGAGCACCATCGCAAACCTCCTCATTGCCTTCGCGCTGCCATTTAACGAAGCCGGTTTCACCCTTCGGTTCCAGAATCGGTGTTCTCGCACGGCCACGCTTGATTCCATTCATAATCGCAAATGTTTATTATCAGTAAAGCCAAAACTGGCAAGCTTTCAGATCAAAATACGTTTGTAAACGCCCCAGACGAAATCGGGTACTAGACAAAACTGGCATGAACCGCGCCAGCAGCGAATGCCAACGAAATACAGACCAGCCAATCAACAGTTTCAGACGTTGAAATCGTACCAGACGCCAGTTCGCGCTAGAAACTGCACCAGATATAGACGCGAATCCTGCCCATTTTAAATTATCAGACTTAACGCACCCGCCGCCGCACTAATCAACATCACCGTCAGATTTGTCCGTTCGTGCCGCGGCCGCAGCGTAGCAATGTCATCAGCATCGAATGATACGGCGCATCAGCAGGATTGTCGACATGCCGCCAAAATGGTTGTTTTGCGCTTGTTTGCGTACCGTTGAACGGATGGACGGCCGCCGCTACCGCTTCAATAAATACTACGTTACCGGGCTTACCAGTTTCGTTCGTCGCCTACGCTTACGGGAGCAAACGTCATTTCCCCAACCTCCGGCATAGGATGAGAACGTTCGATTAGCACCAGCCGTCAACATCATCAGAAAATGCCTGGTTCGTTGCTTAGTTTTTGGCAGTCGTCATGCGTGAACGCGAAATGCATTTCAGGAATGACAAGATAAATACCAGTTTCGTCAAGAAGTCAGCACTGATGGCGACAGATATGGTTTTCGTCATCACCAGCCATGCAATAAATGATGAGCAAATAGTTACGGGTGCTGATGGCGGCGCCGTCAGCCAGTTTTACAGTAGATGTCGCTGCTTAATGACCGCGCCGATGTTGCCACATTCAAAGATTACCGCACTCATATTTATTTAAGCGGTGAGTTGGTGGTTACGATAGATTTTCGCCGCTTCGCCGTACCAATGCCAGCTTCTATCATTTGCCGTTCGCTTTCAGAAGTCCGCATGGCTGATGAAGAACATCTCGAACCCCCGTATTATCAGATAGTGATACCGTCCGCCGTGCCTGGCCAAAGAAAAAAGCAAAAGTTTCAACTTCGGGCCGTTTTGGCCAGTTTCGCGCTCTGTCGCAAGGAACGACGAGCCGAGCAAAACGCCTATCCAACACTCGAAACCCCGCATTACGGCAGAACAGCATTCATATACGACTCGCATCACCGTCCGCCACCAGCCGCCGCCCGGCCAAAAGCGAGGGAAGTACGCCACCCGCCAGCTCCTACGGCCCGTTTTTCGGCAAGCAAATTGATTTCATGTAAAAGCTCTACCAGTTTTCGGCAGCAAAAAGTAACCGATTATGCAAAGCTACAAAATAATGAAGAAAATTCATTGGTTTTGCCATCATGAAATATTGGCGACGGTCGCGGTGGTTGGATTTACGACATTATTCAGAATTATGTTCCTTCAAGATTACACTGAAGATTATCGAAGAAGCTCAGTTAATTATGTCGAAGCGGTCGTCCCACTGGCCAGGTTTGCAACAGCATCTCCACTATCGAAGTTTGATAATGATAATTCCATAGTTCATTACCGCCGCAGATACGCTAATTCACGCGAGGTGCCAGTCGACGGCTGACATGCTGGTTATCGAAGGAGTCGACAGGCAGACGTTACCGCCATCATCGCCGAATATCGCTGTTGTTCAGCATCGCCGTATCGGCGTCAGGAGACGCTTTGGGTCACGAGATTAATATCGCCGCCGGTATCGTCAGAGGCCAGAGAGTTAGATGAAGAACCTTCAGAGCCGCCGCAGATGCCGCCGACTGACACAGGACGAGTCGATCATCGTCGCCTATCTGGTCGTTTTTGTTAGCTTTGGTTACGAAAATGTCAGTTACCTGGCTGATGACAGGACAGTTCATCGGCCGAAGATTGCTGCCGTCATCGCCGAGCCTTGGCCAGCCAGACGTTGTTTTCAGGGACCGGCGCATTCACCAGCCAAATGCAGCGAATAGTTTGCCGCGGCGAAGGGAGAAATCGCCAGCGTGCCTGGCATCATTATGCCGACGGGGCATTGTATTGTTCCATGGCTTGGTTGTTTTGTTACGGAGCACGTGTTCGCTAAATGGCTCACTTTTGGGCCGTTTCGGCCAGATTTTGGGCCGTTCGCGTACCAAGAACGCCCAAAAACGGTTTCGCCAAACAGCCTTAAAACGCAAATAAACGCCATTTCTGGCTGAGACACCGGCGACACAGCCAGCGGCCGACAGGTAACGGCCCCCTCGCTATACGGTAATGTCCCCATCCAGCCCTGTGCCACCCGGAGGACCCGGTGCTTCAGATAGCCGACGCTTTACCCGCCACGCTTAGCCGTGACGCAAGAACGGCCCAAAATTCAACTGAAAACAATCAAAACGGGCCAAACCCAGCCATACTTTTGATTGGAGCCAACGAAAGCAGCGCGACAGCATGGCATAGGCGTTCCGCCCCGCTAGTACGTAATGCCCCATCCTGCCCCGCGCCCGGCTCTGTAATGAGAAGGATGACGCTTGTTCGGCCACGCCGCTATCGCGCACGCAAGAACAATTCAAAAATTCCAAATCCAAAACAATCCCAAAAAAGAGCCACAAACCGCCATTAGCTGCAAAGTGAGCGAAAGGTGGACAACGAGTTGGGCGCGATAGGAGCACCATCCCCGAACATACAAATGTGACCATCCAGCCTCCGTATACCTGGGGTTACAGGCTTCCACGCTTGCCCGCTTTAAGTTGTTCTGCGGGCCGCTGCACGCAAGAACTGCCTCAAAACTGGCTAAACGGCCCCAAAACTTTCGCTAAAAGTGGGTTGCCATTTTTGAAGTTGAACGAGCTTTGTTACGCAAGCGCAGCGAAGCGAAGGAAAAGGCGGCAGGAGGCAGCACCCCCTATATGAATGTTCCCCATCCCGCTCTGTGCTACACCAGGGGGACCGTAAGTGCTGAGAAGGTTGACGCTTTGTTCCGCTTCATGTCGTCACTGCTGCAGACACAAGAACACCGAAAACTGGCCAAACCGGCCATTTTGGCCGAGCGAAAAGGAAAGTGGCTATCGGATCGCCGAGCTGCTTAGTAGCAATTTGTCCTGCTATACAAAATGCACCATCCAGCCCTATGTCATCTGAGGGGTTCCAGTAGCGATGGCTTTCGACGCTTATTCCGGCCACGCCGTCACGGGCCGTATATCACGTATAAGAACCGCCTAAAAATCAAGGCCGCAAAACAGCCCAAAACGGGCCAAAACGACCATGCCAGGATCGAAGGTAACAAAATTATACGGGTGACCAGATCTCCCTAGGACGATCTGACTCCATCGCTGGCTTTCTCCCACTAAGGGCGACGGCATCAGAAGGTGATCGATTCCCAAGGGCGGCACGCCATCAGAGCGGCTAAGCATGCAATGCATCTAGGGCGACTCTGCATCGAGGGGACAACCATATCTCCCTAAGGCGATCTAACTCCCCGCAGAGCGCCGCTTTCTCCCAATTTGTTTAAGGGCTGCATTTACATGACCGAGGTGATCAGATTCCAAGGACGACACAGTACTGTAGCGGCTACGGCGAATGAGCACTGTAGCAGCGACATCTCCTCAGAAGCCGCTTCACCCTCTAAGGGCTAATTTTATTAGAGCATCGTAGAGCAGCAAACTGGCAAAACCGGTATCGCAAAAATTATAGCCGGGCGCATCTAATATACCTCGCAGCGGTGAAGCTTTTCCCAATGGCTACGCCGCTTCTGTAGCGCTTACCAGAGGGATCAAAATATGGCAGCGATGCAATCTCAGGGCTGGCGATGGTGGCTAGAGGGTTGAAACGATGGCAAGGCTCCCTCGCACCGGGCTACCCCCAAGTAGCTCTTCCAACATATCTTTCCAGAGAACCTTCACACCAACCCAGATCGGGCAGCAGCCCGCGTTTAGATCGCTGACAGTCTGCTCATTCCAGCGACCTCGCCTTTGACCAGTTTCAAGGTCTTCATGAAGTCCAGAGGATCTAAGCTTGGTACCTTTACCCAAAGTTCAGCCGATAAGAAGATTGCTGCATACGCAGACTGTTGATCAAAGCAGAGCTTTATTGAGACATGGTCGCGGAGATTGTTAGCTACGGTAGGTCTCAAAACATCTATTTCCACCATCCCTACGACAAACTCGATAGAATATCGTTTGATCTTCTATATTGGAGAACGGATTCTTTGTTTGCAAGCTTACTCAAGAATGGTAAAGTTATAAAAGACTCGACAAAATGCACTCTACATCGGACAGCAACAGCAATGTATCAGATTAACATTTGCACGGCATGTACATTTCTTCCGGTTGTATACCTTCCTAATGTAGGTTTCTATCGATCTCGACGGGAACACTTCATGGTTATGTCTCATATTCCCGAAGCTACACCCATGTCGGCCGTTTGCTTATCTTGTCATCTAAAATGGAGCTTGTCGAAACCCCAAATCCAATCCACAAAGGTCTATCGACTACTGCTTCCCAAAGAAATAAAGTGATTCTTCTTCTCTAATGGCAGCAGTAACTGGCGCTGGTGGTACAAACTATTGACATTCAATTCTCGCAAGGAAAGCACTACCATTTAAGGACAATCAAACTTTATTCAGTAATTTGCATAATGTCGAGCTCTTCCACAACAGAGGTTTCCTCATGGTACTAGTGGGATGGAGTTTATAAGTCAGAACTCTATCCTTCCAATATCATCGGATCCATCCACACCAGTCAACTCAAAAGTCCAAAATAAATCTCGCTAGCAAGGATATTATTCCTCAACAAAGCCCTGCAGCTACAAATAAATACTACAACAAGGATATTCTCGTCTTTGAACAAAACTTATGCCCAATAAACATCCAGTAGCCGTGGATCAGCTCCAATGCACTATCCAGATATTGTGATGCAACAATCTTATCGAGCTTCAAATAAACCCAAGCAATCAAGACCATTAAGGATTCAAGGTATTTTAAAGTTTAAAAATCTGGGTGTTTCTAGATGAAGTGGATAAATATAGAATAAAGCGCCATAAAAGGTAAGGATATTTTTCAGTGGGAGGAAAATACAAACCGAAAGATAAAGAGAAAGGTCGGTACAATCCGTCCAAAGTCGAGGGATGAATACCTTACTATCTTTTACTAATGAAGATAACATGCCGAACGTTCGCTGACTTAATAATTTTAGAAATGCCTGAGCTTAATAGAATAACTGTCCGCCAGATGTGATATTGTTATTCTAGTGGAAACAAAATTAAACAATCACGCTACCAAGCTCAAAAAGAATTAATGTTTTATTCTGACGCAAGAACCTGCTTACCAATGACTCAAATGACATCTTCTGGCAGAATATGGGTCCTATGGCATCCAACTCTATTTAATGCTATTTTATTTTGCTACACGATCAACACCCATTCATCTTAAGGTGAAGAGGATAAAAGAAAATGGATTGCCATCTAATTTCAACAGGTATATATGCTTCAAACAAGATGCAAGAAAGAAATACTTTGGGTCCGACCTAACTTCATTATTGTAAATGGTTGTCTCAGCTGCAATTTTAATTGTTCCTGAGATCTGACACTGTTTCGCGTTAGACAAATGAAAAATGTGGTGGTAGACAACTTTTAAAGAAAGCCGTACCAAAAGCTGAATGATTATATTGACATCGCAAAGATTGTTTTCTGATATGAAATATGTGGCAAATCGCCCTTCCTGAGTAATGGCATGCGCCAACGCAGTAAAATAATGTGGCGCCTCGAACGAATTGCTGTTCGATTAATCATGAATGGTTGTCAGGCTTTATCCAGATTTCTTTGAGTATGGTGCCCTTTGTTTTCCGAATTCATTCTTTAATGTATATACGCAGTAAAAACTTACACCAAGAGGCAAGAAACCACGAAATTCTTTTACCGTGGAGTACTTCATCCCACATTCCTCTTTGATGTTATCGTGAAGTTTGGAAATGTTAATGCATGGATCCCCCCTCTACATCTTATGTCAAAAGCCCAAAGCCCAGAAGACTTGGGGCGAGTGGAATACAAAAATTTTTGGCATATTAACACACCGAGTTCAGCTTTGAAGTAAAAACTAAATGTCTTTGCAACATGAGCCGCATCTCAAAATGATTTAAAATATTATCTACAAAAGAGGCTTGTGAAATAACTTTCATGTAAGCCTTAAAAGGAGGAAAGTTTTGCAAAAGTGCTAAGTCTCGGAATAATTATTGGCTGGCTGGGATTCCAAATACAAAATTTTATATGCTTTTTCAAATTATACTGAAGGGCTATTAACTAGATTCAAGAAATGCAGAGACAATGATAATTTATCAGAAAGTTGGATGAGTTTTAAAGCACACAGAGATTTTCTTTTATTCCTCTGATAACTGTGTTTTGGAAACCCAATAAACATCCATATTTTGCTCAATTAGAAAACTCGATTCGTGTTTTATTTCAATCCCTCAATGCCCCAAGATAGACATGAAACCGCATGGTTCTCTTTAATACCAAAGTTTACCAAAAGCCTGCGTCCGGGGAATGGATTTCCAGCCTGAATTTACCAAATTATTGGTCTATTATTGAAACATTAGTCGTGGACTTCACAACATTTTTTCAGTGTCATATTTTTAGAGAGATGAATTGTAATTTTATCTCTTAATTCCAGAAATGGAGGGGCTGATTCAATTAGAGAACTATTTAACCATCATTATGCAACTTATTTCACAAGATCCTCCAAAGATTAGTAAATAGAACGGCAAGTAAAATAAAGACTTATTAGTTCCAAAACCAAGCCAAGTTTACCAAAGGGGAGAAGCATCTATAATATTTTGCTTGTATAATGACAGATCAAAAGATTTACATTCAAATCTATGCTAAAAGAGGGACAAAATATGTTTTAAAGCCGATTTACTGAAGATTCGCTTAATAGGAAAGCCATTCTATAAGATGCTCCTCGATATACAACTTCCCAATAAAGAATGGGTTAATTGATTCATCCCAGTTCGAAACTCCAAAGTTTTCGAGTACTCTTTAATGGCTCACCAATTGGTTTTTTCTGGAGCACGTAATGGCATCCGGTCAAGGTGGATCCACTCTCTCCCGATCTTTTACTATTGGCGATGGAAGGACTTATCGATGTTGGAACACGCAGCTCAAATGGCGTGATTAAGGGTACCCATTGGTCGGGTTCGCCTATATCACATATAAGATTTGCATTGACTTACCATCTTCTCCAAATGAACCAACTTCAAGAAAGAACCCCGGGCTACTATTACGAACGACTTCGCATATGGTTTCCGGACTTTGCCAACTGCGCAAAGCATATACGAACCCCTTACGCTGATGGATAATCTCTTTATAGCACAAACTGGGGGTTAGTGAGGTAGTCGCCAGCCCTTGACTTTGGGTCCCCGCCCATATCCACGCATTCACAAAAACCCAATCACACCATCTCTGCAAAAAATAAAGAATAGAATCTTCAAAAAATAGCTCTATCAAAGCAGGGATCATTCTAACTCATCCGTCTTTGTAGACACCCTACTCTATATAGCTGGGTGTAATGTATTCTTCTAATTACTGACTTCCAAGATATTGAACTAGTTATTAATGAACTTCTTCCTCGAATGGCACAAATGATAAGGCAATGCATATGGTAAATTTGGATAGTATCAAACCGAAAAGATTTAAGGGGTCTAAACTTATAAAGTTACCGAGATTTGGGAATCAAGCATACGTTCAGTGCGAATTATTGTGGGATCTTATAAAACAAACAATCTTCTGCGTGGTCGCTATTGGGTTTCGCTAGGTATCTTTCAAGAATCAATCTCCAAATTAAACAAGAACATACCACTCAAAATTTGGAAAGGAATTTTAAAGGAAATTGGCTAATCAAACATACTTCAGTGGTTCTTCTCGGAACTAGTACTAATATGTGGTAATGCATTCTTGGGTGAATGGGAAGAGTATTTCAATTATATGTGGTGGATGTATCACGGTAATTCCCAAGATTGAAGGCTCTCTGAAGTTCATTGCTATTCTGGTGACTTCGGTATTTAATCCCATTATTTCTCCGGTCGCCAAATATCACTTTGGCCAGACTATTGAAGAAGTAGTTCCAATCACGAAATAACTCTTCCTGGATAAACTTATTTGCACGGCGATAATGGCAAATCGAAGTGCCACATCCAGGCGAAATCAAATTAGGTGCAAAGAAATACGTAAGGGTCCTAAGCAATGGACATGGGATCGACCGGATCACAAAGATATTCCAAAAGCATGGTGTTCTTCATAATAAACTACATAGAAATATGAAAGAAGAGGTATCTATCAGGCGTTAACCGAGCGCTCCCTTTGTATGTATAAATGAAGAAACCCGCTAATTAATCTTTATTTGCTTTGATTGTAAAAATGGATATGCGGAAATAGGATTCTCCAGCTGTGATTTGAACGTCTCATGACTCATTGCGAACCAACTTGTACCCGTTAACCAGGGCGACCTTCCATCGTTTCTCAAGAAAAGGGCCTCTCGGCTATAACCGTTACTTCTTTCTTCAGGTTTGGTGGATGTGTAGAAGGAGAGATGTCGTCCGAAATGTCAACACAACAATGCTCAAATATCATAAGAGATTATTAGAGATCATAAGATCCCTTTGGTGATGGAGCAAGAAGATCTCAAAACCAGACTTTAACAAAGAGAGAAAGTCATATTTTATCAATTGTGACTGGTATTACAATAAAGATCTGGGAATGATGCCAAATCTTGAGTATCTGATAAAACATTTTCTATTTTGATTATAATTAGGAGTTAATTCAATATGTGTGAATAGAACTATCAGATTCAAGACTCTACGAAGCATGGTTTTGTCTATACCGGTATATAAAGCTATTTGTAGAAATCCTTTACATAATCAATCATAATTTTACTTACCAAAAAAAGCATTTGGTAGAAACTTTTACATAATCAATTTACTTTACTACCAAAAATAAACCGCCATTTTTTTATTTGAAATGGCATAGGCCATGAGTGGCAAAGATTCATCCTTTTGGCCGAAGGAGTTAAGGAGCCATGGAAATAAAGCGAGGCAGCAATCACGCTATATGAATTCCATTCTGTGGTCTCGGGTCTGTGGTGTCGATGGTCGACGCTTTGTCTGGCCATCGCCACCAATCAATAACAAGAACTACCAAAACTAGCGCCGGAAACAGCCCAAAAGCCAAACTTGTCTTTCACTGAGCTACGAGCCGCCGGAATACGGCGCTGCAGTAAGCAGCACCATCCCACTATATCGAATGCTCCCATCCAGTCTGTATCACCCGGTTCTAGGGTGTTTCATTATCATGCTTTGTTCCCATTATGCTGCCGGGCCGCGGCAGCGGAACCAGCCCAAAATCCCAATCGCCAAAACGGCCTGTACGAGCCAAAACGCCAGTTTTATCGAAATGAAATGGGCGAGCGGCGGATAGCGTAGCTGCTTAGAGCACCAGTCTCGCTATAATGAAATTTATCCTGTCTGGTACACCGGGGTTCCTGGAAGTTGATGGTCGATCGCTGTTCATGGCGGTTAACGCCGTCATTTTACTTTCGCGCATACAAGAACGCCCAAAACAAGCCAAAACAATCAAAACGAAAGCCAAACTGGCCATTTTAAGCCGAGCGAAGCGGCGAACGGAGGACAGCCAGCTGCTGAAGCAGCCATCCCCACAAGGCGGAGAAGCACCCGAATCTCGCGATAACGGGTTCATCGGCACGTAGAAAGCACCCGCTTTGTTCTTCCTACGCTGCTCAAGGGCACGAACGACCCAAAACTTGTAAACATCTGAAAACGGGCCAAACAGTCGACATTTCATTGAATCGCGAGCGCGAAAGTGGCAGACAAATGAGCTAAGTAAGAGAGGCACCGTCTCCACGACACGAATGCCCCATCCAGCCCCACCCGGGTTCCAGGATGTCGAGATGGTTTACATTTTGTCTGGCCATACGTTTAGCCACTTCAAGACGCGCAAGAACTAATCTAAACGCAAAGTTTCAAACAACTTAAACGGCCAAACCGGCCATACTTTACCGGAAAGGAGGGTGGCGAGCGACATGCTTAGCCGAAGCGAAGTTATAGAGCAACTGGCCCCTCGCAATACCATCACGATCATCCAGCCCCGTACAATCTGGGGTTCCAGTTGAGATGGTTGACGCTGTTCAAGATCGCCGTTTCACAAGCGGCATGCAAGAACCGTTATAAAAACTGGCCAAACGGGCTAAAAACAGCCATTTTTGGGCTGAGCTGAAAGCAAGCGGCAAGCTTGACAGCGAGCCGGGTTTAGAGGCAGCAATCAGTCTTCTATCGAATGCACCATCCAGCATTGTACACCCGTATCGAGGGTGCTGAGATGGTTGATGTTTTGGTTCGCTTCACATCGCTTATCAGCGTACGCCAAGTTAACGCCCAAAATTATAAAATAAATATAAAACGGCCGTGACAGGCCATTTTTGGTCGAGCGAAAGAGAGCGGCGAAAGCAACGGATGAAGCGAAATAAGCTTGTGAGGCAGCACCTCCGGTTATAATGCATCGATTCATCCAACCCAGCACCGGGGTCCAGGGTGCTGAGATGTATTGATTTTGTTCCGCTTCACATTGTTCACCAGCGTATCGGCAAGGGGATAACCGCCCAAAACTACGCTAAACCGCCCAAAATCCATCAAATCTGTGGCTTACTATCGAGCGAAAGAGTTAGCGCGTAGACAGCGAGCCAAGAGCACATATATCCCATATAATGAATATTCAACCAGTCCTTCTGGTGGCCTTCCAGGGGGTTCCAGGGTGCTGATGGCTGATAAGCCTTTTGTCTACCACGCGGTTCACCGCTGCACACAAGAACTGCCCAAACTGGCCAAAAGCTTCCAAAACAGACCAAACTTGCCATTTTGGCTGAGCGAAAGGTGAGCTTTGATAGCGAAGCCGGTTAGAGGCTAACGTCCCCTCGCTATCCATCGCAGGGATCGTTTTTAATCTATCCAGCCCTATGCTACCTAAGGGGTTCCAGGGCGCTTGAGATGGCTGACGCTTGCTCCATCACGGTCGTTTCACAGCGAAAGCCGTTCGCCGTACCTAAGAACTGCCCAAAAATCCGCCCAAACGGGTCACAAAACGCCAAAAGGCTGCCATTTTGGCTGAGCGAAAGAGCGGCAAGCGTAAGGCGAAAGCGAAAGCGGTTTAGAGGCAGCACCGGCCCTGCTATATGAATGTTCTATCCCACGGTGGCCACCCAGGGGGTTCCAGGTTGAGAAGGTTAACGTTTTTGCCTGGCCACGCTGCTCGGCCGGCACACACAAGAACCACCTGTAAAAACAGCCAAACCGCCATTTTGGCTGATGAAGCGAGTGGCGAGCCGTGGACGTCGCGAGGCAGTTAGAGGCAAAAATTCGTCCCTGGCATACAAACGCACTATCCAGCCCATGTCATCATCTGAGGGTTCCAGCTGATGACATTTTGCTACGCACACGCTGCAAGTAGCCGCAGCACGCAAGGACGGACCAAAAATCCAAAACAACACAAAAACGGCCAAACTGGCCATTTGGATGATGCAGCCGTTGACCAGAGGGTAAAATTAGTGCAATGGAAAACTTGCGCCGATGAAAAACAAAAGCCGCGCTCGGCCTGATAAAAAATACCATGTAAATGCCGCATTCAGTTTGTAGTTTACGAGTTTGCGCTTCAAATGCAGCTTTCATGTCATATGCAGATTGTGTCTAAGCGCAGTTTGCATTGCCGAGTTTGCGCCTGCTGCGAGATTGGCGTTTAAACACAATTTATGCCTAAATACAGCTTCGCTCTCTAAACACAGCTTTCATGTTTGCCGCAGTTTGTGTCTAAACACAGTTTATGCTGGCTTATAGGCCGATAGCGTTTAAGCGCAGCTCTGCGCTTGAGCGCTGTTTGGCGCTCTACGCAGGTCATGCTGGAGCGCTCTATGCCCAGGAACGCAGTTTTACGCCTAAGTGCAGTTTTATTTGGCGGTGTTTTACGCTCTAAAGAAGTTTTGGCAAATTAAACGTAGTTTTATTTACTAAACGTAATTTTACTGCCTAAACGCAGTTTTGAACTTTGGAAAAGCGTTTTATGAAAATATGGAAAGCAATTTGCAGTTATGAAATGGAATCAAAACGGGGCCGCAACAGTGGTGTAAAGATCGCATTTAAAATGCACCTATCTTCATCTGAATGCAGATTCAACAGCATCAGAACTTAGAGACTCACTTTAAACGCGTAGAGGGCAGTAGCAACAGGAGGTTTTGCAGTAATACTGATAAAAAGTTCAAAGTAAGCAAACCAGGAGATTAGAGTGGTTCGGGCCGGCCTTATACTCCACTTTGGCTTCCTCCCATTTCCAGGTCACTCACAACTAGCTGCCTTCCTTCAATGGGCTGGTGCCAATGCCATTTTACAGTTTCTCTCCTTTTGACGAGCTCAGAGACAACCTCTTTATATCCTTTCTCTCTCTCCCTTTGCTAAACTCAAGACTCTGGAAGAACAGAAGAGAACTTTTTGGACTTACAGCACCGGAGCTCTAGAATCAATCGAAAAGATCAAGAATTCTATGTGATTCCAGCTCCTTGGAGTGCTGAATGGGGTGATAGGTCTAACCTACCAAATTTGAGCTCAAATCACTCAAATCCCGGACCTGGGATCAAGGAAGCTGTATCTTGATCGAGAGGTTGCACCGCCTCGGCAGAAATGGAGACTGAGCCCAGACCTTCTTGCTGTACAGTTGTGTAATTACCGAAGTCTCTGCCTTTGGATCTGAGCCCCCAGGCAAACACTCTCGATTGAGGGCGTTTATCCGCCTTGCCTTCAAGACCTGAGCCTGTGCTACTGTTGGGAGGCTTGTGGCACCACCAGCCTAGTCTGGTGACTGAGCTCAAGGTAATTCTCCTGGTCAGCTGTTGTAACTGCCTGGGGCCTCATTGGGAGACAGCCCGGGCGGTTGCACTCTCTGGCCTAGGGCGGGTTGCACTGCCTGGTAGACCGTGGTCCAATGGTTAGCCCCATTCTACTAATTTTTCAGGGGCCCAAATTGCTATTGGGACTACCTCCCATTTTGCTTTAATCATCTGTTAACTATTGTATTAAATTTAAGATAACTTCTGCAGCTTTGCTCCATGCTACACCTGGCTTCTTCCTACAAGGTTTCCGACAACTTCCGCCATAACACCATCCCATGAACTTCTGTGATTCTTCTCATGAAATCCCAGAAACTCCCTGGATTCTGCTAGACGAGTTCCACACAACTTCTCTGTGATTGCCTCAGAACCTCCGACACGACCTCAGTCCTCGGGAATTTCCACAACTCTCAATTCCAAACGTGGATCATGATCTTGACTCCACCTCTGCTGGTCTTACTTTCTACTGAGGTTATCCCACACTATCTCAAACATTATAGATTAGACAACAAATGACACTGACTTCATCATCAAAACTGAGATTCACACTTGATGATGCAGACAATCAATTGGATAAATGAGTTATCCTTAACCTCCCATGCTAGCTGAGATAAGTCAACCTGAATTCAAGACCTGTGATTTTCAAGTGACGATTGAGGTTAGACTGCTTAAACTTATCAATACTCCTGCATCATGATACCCATCATGTATCTTCAAGAATGATGTCACACACAAACATCATCAAGTTTGTATGATTGTGTTTGTAACTAGTCTCAATGTATGTAGTTCCAAGCTGCTATTAGACTAATACATGATGCACACATTTGAGATTTCTAGCAGTTTGTATTTACTTCACAAGATAGGACAACTCAAGATATAATGCAAACTATAGTACATGTTCATATATCTCTTGGTAGATGGTAAGGACAGGAAATAACTGTAACATTTTTTATAGCATCACCTGCATTTAAAAATATGATTAAGGTATTGTGTTTATCACACCATATGTTTCTCCCCTTGGCACGACGAAACAAACGAAAAGGATGATAGCGAAAAAGCAATGGTAGATATAAATTTTTTTGGTAAGTAAAAGTAAATTGATTATGTGTAAAGTTTTCTACAAATATATAACACCTAATTATTTTTTTTGGTAAGTAAAAGTAAATTGATTTTGTGTAAAAGTTTCTACAAATAGCTTTATCTATACAAGTCATAGACAAAGCCATGTAACTCCATAGAGTGCGAATCGATAGTTATGACTATACATGTTATAGACTATAACTCTAATTATAATCAAAATAGAAAATGTTTATCCAGATATATCAAAATTTGGCATCATTCCCAAGATCTTTAGCTAATAGCAAAATTAAAATTGATAAAAAATATATTTTTCTCTTTGGGTAAAGTGCTCCGTTTGAGATCTTGCTCCATCTGAGGATCTTGAGTCTCTAATAATCTCTTTCAATAGTGCATTGCATTGTTTTTGTGTTGACATTTAAAGATTCTCATTTACATCTCTCCTTCCACATCCACCAAATAAGATCTGAAAGTAACCTTTGCCAATTGTGTGAGGCCCTTTTCTTGAGAAACATTGCATGAGTTAAGCCCTAGTTCTTAGTGCAAGTTTGGTTCTGCAGTCTATTGAGTTCAAATCATTTGGAGAATCTCCTTCCATATCCATTTTGTATAATCACAAGCAAAATAAAGGTGGTCAACCATTTCTTCTTGTTGCATACAAAGGGAGCATCGGTTAACATGATAGATACCTCTTCTTTTCATATTGTCTATTGTAGGTAGTTTATTGAGAAGGGCCTGCCATGTACATAAGGAATGTCTTTGTGATCCTAGTCGATCCCATGTCCAATCCCTTGCTTGGGACCCACTTGTTATTTTCTTTTGCCTAATTTGATTCCATGCAGATGTGGCACTAAATTTGCCATTGTCATGAGGCCAAATAAGTTTATCGAAGAGTTGTTCGTGATTGGAATAACTATAATAGTCTACCAAAGTGATAACATTTTAGGGAGAAATAGGATTGGGAGACACCAAAACAGATTAGCAATGAACCTAAAACCTTCCAATCTTTGGGAGCCCAGAGATCTCTTCGTATTCTATCACCATATAATTGAAAATATACTCTTCCCATTCACCCAAGGATCATTACCACATTATTAGTACTAGTTCGGAAGAGATTGCATAGGAAATGTGTTTGATTAGCCAATTCCTTGCCTTTAAAATTCCTTTCCAAGCTGCAGAGTGGTATGTTCTTGTTGAAATTTCCCAGATTGATTCTTTTGAAAGATACCTAGCAGAAACCCAATGTGACCATAAGGAACATTTGTTTTGCAAAAGATCCCACAATTGCTGCACCAGACATGCTAGATTCCAATCTCTAGTATTTCTCAAGTTTAGCCCCCCTTCATCTTTCGGTTTGCAAATGCTATCCTAATTTACCATATGCATTGCCTTATCATTTGTGCCATTCCAGAAGAAGTTCATTAATAACCGTTCAATATCTTGGAGAAGTCCAGCAGGTAGAAGAAATGCATTACACCAATATATAGAGTAGGAGTGCAATACCGAACGGATGAGTTCGAGTCGTCCTGCTTTTGATAGAAACCTATTTTTCCAAGAAGAAATTCTATTCTTTATTTTTTGCAATAACTCCTAATTATAATAAAAATAGAAAATGTTTATCCAGATATATCAAAATTTGGCATCATTCCCAAGATCTTTAGCTAATAGCAATATTAAAATTGATAAAAATATATTTTTCTCTTTGGGTAAAGTGCTCCGTTTTGAGATCTTGCTCCATACAGGATCTTGAGTCTCTAATAATCTCTTTCAATAGCTGAGCATTGTTTTTTTTTTGTAAGTAAAAGTAAATTGATTATGTGTAAAGTTTCTACAAATAGCTTTATCTATACAAGTCATAGACAAAGCCATTTAACTCATAGAGTGCGAATGCGATAGTTATGACTACACATGCTGTACACTATAACTCCTAAGATCTTTAGCTAATAGAAAATGTTTGGCATCATTCCCAAGATCTTTAGCTAATAGCAATATTAAAATTGATAAAAATATATTTTTCTCTTTGGGTAAAGTGCTCCGTTTTGAGATCTTGCTCCATACAGGATCTTGAGTCTCTAATAATCTCTTTCAATAGCTGAGCATTGTTTTTTTTTTGTAAGTAAAAGTAAATTGATTATGTGTAAAGTTTCTACAAATAGCTTTATCTATACAAGTCATAGACAAAGCCATTTAACTCATAGGTCTTTAATGCGATAGTTATGACTACACATGCTGTACACTATAACTCCTAAGATCTTTAGCTAATAGAAAATGTTTGGCATCATTCCCAAGATCTTTTAGCTAATAGCAAAATTAAAATTGATAAAAATATATTTTTTCTTTGGGTAAAGTGTCCGTTTTGAGATCTTGCTCCATACAGGATCTTGTGTCTCTAATAATCTCTTTCAATAGTGAGCATTGTTTGTGTGTTGACATTCAAAGATTGTTACATCTCTCCTTCCACATCCACCAAATAGAATCTCCGAAAAGTAACCTTTGCCAGTTGTGTGAGAGGCCCTTTTCTTGAGAAACATTGCATGAGGTCGCCTAGTTCTTGGTGCAAGTTTGGTTGCGGCAGTCTATTTAGTTCAAATCGCTGGAGAATCTCCTTCCATATCCATTTTGTATAATCACAAGCAAAATAGAGGTGGTCAACAGTTTCTTCTTGTTGCATACAAAGGGAGCATCGGTTAACATGATATATACCTCTTCTTTTCATATTGTCTATTGTAGGTAGTTTATTGAGAAGGGCCTGCCATGTACATAAGGAATGTCTTTGTGATCCCGGTCGATCCCATGTCCAACTGCTTGGGACCCATTTGTTATTTCTTTGCCTAATTTGATTCCATGCGGATGTGGCACTAAATTTGCCATTGTCATGAGGCCAAATAAGTATATCTGAAGAGTTGTTCGTGATTGGAATAGCTATAATAGTTGGCCAAAGTGATAACATTTCGGGAGAAATAGGATTAAGGAGACACCAGGTACCATTAGCAATGAACTCAGAAACCTTCCAATCTTTGGGAGCCCCAAGATCTTTTCGTATTCTGTCACCATATAATTGAAATATACTCTTCCCATTTACCCAAGGATCGTACCACATATTAGTACTAGTTCCGGAAGAGATTGCATAGGAAATGTGTTTGATTAGCCAATTCCTTGCCTTTAAAATTCCTTTCCAAGCTGCAGAGTGGTATGTTCTTGTTGAAATTTCCCAGATTGATTCTTTTGAAAGATACCTAGCAGAAACCCAATGTGACCATAAGGAACATTTGTTTTGCAAAAGATCCCACAATTGCTGCACCAGACATGCTTTGTTCCAATCTCTAGTATTTCTCAAGTTTAGCCCCCCTTCATCTTTCGGTTTGCAAATGCTATCCCAATTTACCATATGCATTGCCTTATCATTTGTGCCATTCCAGAAGAAGTTCATTAATAACCGTTCAATATCTTGGAGAAGTCCAAAGAAAGGAAGAAATGCATTACACCAATATATAGAGTAGGAGTGCAATACCGAAGCGGATGAGTTCGAAGTCGCCCTGCTTTTGATAGAAACCTATTTTTCCAAGAAGAAATTCTATTCTTTATTTTTTTTGCAAGATAGGCTGACAAAGTGAGTTTTGTGAATACTGTGGATATGAGCGGAAGACCCAAATAAGGAGGCGGCAAGCTTCCTCACTAACCCCCCAAAGTTTGTGCAATAAAGACATTATCCTCAACGTAAGGGCTCATATATACTTTTTTCTTTTCGCGATGATTTTTTGAAGTCCAGAAACCATACCAAAGTCATTCATAATAGTAGCCAGGTTCTTTCTTGAAGTTGGTTCATTTTGGGAGAAAGATAAGTAAGTCATCTGCAAATGTTATATGTGATATATGAACAGAACCAAAGATTGGGTACCTTAATGTTGCCATTTAAGACTGCGTGTTCCAACATACAGCTAAGTCCTTCCATCATAATAGTAAAAAAGATACTGGAGAGTGGATCACCTTGTGGGATGCCATTCGTGCTCCCCTAAAAAAAACCAATTGGTGAGCCATTAAAGAGTATCGAAAACTTTGGAGTTTCAGTGCAAGAATGAATCCAATTAACCCATTGCTCGGGAAGTTCATATCGAGAGCATCTTATAGATAAACTTCCTATTAACTAAATCAAAGGCTTTCCGTAAATCAGCTTTAAAACATATTTTTGTCCCTCTTGCTTTTGAATGCAAATCTTTGACCAAGTCATTAGCAAGCAAAATATTATGATGTATACTTCTCCCTTTGATGAAAGCAGCTTGATTTGGGCTAATGATCTTGTGTATTACCTTTTGCATTCTATTTGCCAATACTTATCAAGCTTTTTAGTTTGTGGCGTTTTAAGGGAATCAAAGTACTATTCTAATTACTTCATCAAATTTTCATTGATTATGTGATTAGAATAGTTTTCCTAACTTCAATCTTGAACGATCCATCTTGTTTCAAATCGTTGGAGGGGGTCAATTTGCATTCCATATGTATCATAGCTCTTTAGCTATCGGGTAAAAAAAAAAAAAGAGATCAAAAAGTCAAAAAAAAAGAAAAAAAAAGAGAAAATCAAAGGCTAAAAAAAAAAAAAGAGAGAGAGGGAAAATCAAAGGTCAAAAAAAAAAAAAAAAGAGATCAGAATTAGAAAAAAAAAATTGCGGATTCAAAGAATACTTGCAAGTTACAGAATTTGATCTTTGTTCATTTGAATTTCTATTTCGATTTGGAAATCTTTCTTCATTTCTAAGAAAAAAAAAAAAAGAAAAGAAATTCTAGTCTTTGCTTATGATTAAAGTGCATTACACACACCTTTAAATTGGTCTATCTTTTATTTGCTTTTAAAAGCTGTCCAATTTCAATTTTTTTTTTTTTTTTGAATTGCCATAATCTGAATTGTTTGTTTAGGTACCTTAGTTAATCTAAGAACTCAAATAACAAAACAAGAGAGGTAAAAGGCAAGAGTGGTAAGATCAATATAGAGAAAAGCCAAAAAAAAATTCTGTGAAACATGAGTGGAGTGAATCAAATCTAGAGTGGAAAAAAAAAAAAAAAAAAAAAAAACGTGAGGGAGTGTTGGTGAGGTTGTTCTAACTTTGTTTTTCAGGTTGTATACATGTCTAAAGATAAAGAAGCGAGTTCTTCATCCAATGATCTTTTAGTTCAAGCAATGCAGCAACAATTTGAACGTATGTTCAAAGTGATGGGAGATGTAAGAGATCATCTAGAAAGGCATGATGATGCAATTAATAGATTGCAAGGTGAACCACGACGTGGGAGACAACCAACCTTTGTCAATGATGAATATGATGGTGGCGATGACGTGGATGATGACCAAGTTACTCTAATTGGTCAAGATATTAATCCTAGAAGACAAACTAAGAGAGGACGAGAGGACGTTTTGATGGTGTGGACAGAAACATAGGCAGCATCAAAATGAAAATTCCTTCTTTTCAAGGGAAGAATAATCCAGATGCCTATTTGGAGTGGGAACGAAAAGTGGAGATGATATTTGAATGTCACAACTACTCTGAAGAGAAAAAGGTAAAATTAGCCGCTGTTGAATTTTTTGATTATGCTATTGTTTGGTGGGATCAATTGTGTAAAGACAGGCGTAGAAATGGTGAAAGGCCTGTGGAGACTTGGTTGGAGATGAAACAAATCATGAGGAGGAGATTTGTCCCTAGCTATTACTATAGGGATTTGCATCAACGACTGCAAACCTTGACACAAGGTTCCATGAGTGTTGATGAGTATCATAAGGAGATGGAGATAACCATGATAAGGGCTAATGTGGATGAAGATCGTGAGGCCACCATGGCTCGATTCCTAAGTAGATTAAACAAGAACATTGCTGATCTTGTAGAATTGCAACATTATGTGGAGATTGAAGATATGGTGAATGTGGCCATGAAGATTGAGAGGCAACTCAAAAGAAAAGGCACAAGGTATGATTCAAAATCTTATTCGGGTTCTTCTTCTTCTTGGAAACCGAATTGGAGTAAAAAGGATGATAAACCCATTGTTAAGCCTAAAATTGATAAGACTAAAGTAGAAATGAATTAGGCAACAAGGGTAAAGGTGAGAATCTACCTAATCAAACTAGAGGTATTAAGTGTTTTAAGTGCCTTGGGCATGGACATGTGGCACGTGAATGTCCTAATAAAAGAGTTATGATCATGAGGGATGGAATTGTAGAATCTGAAAGTGAGAAAGAGGATGATGAAGACATTCTAGAGGATACTAGTGATATAGAGTATGCTAAAGGTGAAAATCTAGTTGTTCAACGCATACTTAGTTTGCAAAATGAAAATGATGAACATGGTGAATAACGTGAAAATATGTTTCATACTCATTGTTTGATTGCTAACAAGTTGTGTAATGTGATTGTTGATAGTGGAAGTTGCACAAATGTGGCAAGCACCTTGCTCGTGGAGAAACTGAAATTACCTACTATCAAGCATTCAAAACCTTATAAGTTACAATGGTTGAATGATAGTGGTGTAGTAAAGGTAAATCGACAAGTGTTAATTTCCTTTTCAATTAGTAGATATAAGGATGAAGTTTGGTGTGATGTGGTACCTATGTATGCTAGTCATATGTTATTGGGGAGACCATGGCAATACGATTGAAGGGTAATACATAATGGATTCAAGAACCGTTATTCTTTGATCATAGATGGACAGAAATATCAGCTTGGACCTTTGCCTCCAAAGACAATTTTTGAGGACCAAATGCGCATAAAACAACAATATGAGGAGCTTGAGTCTTCATTAACCAAAAATTTGGGGAGGGAAAAAGAAAGGGAGAAAAAAGAAAATGATGAGTTGAGTAATAAAAATGAGAGTATACTTATCAAAAAAAATAAAAATGAGAGTATTGGGAAATACAAGGGGAGAGAAAACAAAGAAAGTTTGAGTGAAAGAAAAATGAGTGTTTATGCCAAAATGAGTGATGTGAAGAAAGCCTTAACCATGAGGCAGCCCTTACTTGTACTTATGTACAAGGATGTTATGATTACTTCTAATAAAATTGACAAAAGTTTGCCTAGTGTTATTGTTGATCTTTTGCAGGAAAATGAGGATCTCTTTCTCGAAGAAGTTCCTAATGGTTTGCCACCAATTAGAGGAATTGAGCATCAAATTGATTTCATTCCAGGTGCAAGCATAACAAATAAGCCAGCATATAGATGCAACCCCGAAGAGACCAAGGAAATCCAAAAACAAGTAAGTGAGCTTATGAAAAAAGGGTATGTGCGAGAAAGCATGAGTCCATGTGCAGTTCCTGTTCTGTTGGTGCCTAAAAAGGATGGATCATGGAGAATGTGTATTGATTGCCGAGCCATCAACAAAATCACGGTAAAGTATAGACATCCTATTCCTAGGCTAGATGATATGTTGGATGAATTGCATGGTTCTTGTGTGTTTTCAAAAATTGATTTAAAATCTGGATATCATCAAATAAGAATGCATGAAGGTGATGAATGGAAAACCGCTTTCAAAACTAAACATGGTTTATATGAATGGTTGGTTATGCCTTTTAGCCTAACTAATGCACCTAGTACTTTCATGAGATTAATGAATCATATTTTACGTGCTTATATTGGAAAATTTGTAGTGGTTTATTTTGATAATATACTTGTGTATAGCAAAAGTTTAGATGAGCACGTAACACATTTAAAAGCTATTTTTGACGTGCTTAGAAAAGAAAAGTTATATGCTAATATAAAGAAATGCACTTTTTGCACTAATAAAATTACTTTTCTTGGATATGTTGTTAATGATAAAGGAATACATGTTGATCAAGAAAAAGTGAAAGTTATTAGGGAGTGGCCAAAACCTACTAGTGTTAGTGATGTTAGAAGTTTTCATGGTCTTGCTAGCTTTTATAGAAGATTCATTAAGGATTTTTCTACAATTGCTGCACAAATAACTGAATGCATAAAAAAAATATGGGATTTAGATGGGGTGAAAAACAAGATGATGCTTTTAATTTGCTTAAAGACAAACTCTGTTCAGCACCTTTGCTTGCTTTACCGAACTTTGCTAAAACTTTTGAGATTGAGTGTGATGCGAGTGGAATAGGAATTAGAGGAGTCTTAATGCAAGAAGGCAGACCCATTGCATTCTTTAGTGAGAAGCTAAGTGGAGCAAGTCTTCACTACCCAACATATGACAAGGAGTTTTACGCTTTAGTAAGAGTGTTAGAGACATGGCAGCACTATCTTTGGTATAAGGAATTCATTATACACACCGATCATGAGTCCTTGAAATATCTCAAAGGACAAGGAAAACTAAACTGTAGGCATGCAAAATGGGTGGAGTTTATTGAATCCTTTCCATACATTATCAAGTATAAACAAGGTAAGGAAAATATGGTTGCCGATACTCTTTCTAGAAGGTATGCTCTAATTTCTCAACTTGATGCAAAATTATTGGGTTTTGAGTATATTAAAAATTTATATAATTCTGATCATGATTTTGCTAATATTTTTGGGGCATGTGAGAAAGGGGGTTTTGATAAGTTCTTCAAGCATGATGATTTTCTTTTCAAAGAAAATAAGTTGTGTATTCCTCAATGTTCAATGAGAGAATTACTTGTGAGAGAGGCACATAGTGGAGGTTTAATGGGGCATTTCGGGATTAGAAAAACTTTAGATGTATTAAGTGATCATTTCTTTTGGCCACACATGAAAAGAGATGTTGAGAGATTATGTAAGAAATGCATTACTTGCAAACAAGCTAAATCTAAAGTAATGCCTCATGGATTGTATACTCCTCTTCCTATAACTAGTGAGCCTTGGGTTGATATATCCATGGACTTTGTCTTGGGTTTACCAAGGTCAAAAGGAGGGAGAGATTCTATTTTTGTTGTTGTTGACAGGTTTAGCAAGATGGCACATTTTATTCCTTGCCACAAAACAGATGATGCAACACATGTTGCGGGGCTGTTTTTCAAAGAAATTGTAAGATTACATGGCATTCCAAAGACAATTGTGAGTGATAGAGATGTAAAGTTCCTTAGCCACTTTTGGAAAACACTTTGAAGCAAGTTGGGTACAAGGCTATTGTATTCAACCACTTGTCACCCACAAACAGATGGACAAACAGAGGTGGTAAATCGAACTTTATCAACACTTTTGAGAGCCATAATTCAAAAGAATTTAAAAAATTGGGAGCAATGTTTGCCACATGTGGAGTTTGCTTATAACAGAAGTATACATGCTACAACAAACCATTCCCCATTTGAAGTTGTGTACGGGTTCAATCCATTAACTCCTATGGATTTGCTACCTTTACCTTTGGAAAAGGCCAATTTGGATGGTAAGCAAAAAACTGATTTTGTCAAAGCATTGCATGAAAGGGTCCAGATACAAATTCAAAAGAAAACTCTACAATATGAGAAACAACACAACAAAGGCCGAAAGCAAGTAGTATTTGAACCTGGTGATTGGGTTTGGGTACACTTGAGGAAGGAAAGATTTCCTAACCAAAGGAAGTATAAACTAATGCCAAAAGGAGATGGTCCATTTCGAGTCTCTCAAAAAATCAATGACAATACATACAAGTTGGAACTACCGGGTGAGTATGGTAATGTTAGTGCAACATTGAATGTTTCTGATTTATCTTTGTTTGATGCAGGTGATGAAGACACTGATTCGAGGACGAATCCTTTCAAGGAAAGGGGAAATGATATAAATGAGCAAGTTGATTATAATTCTGCCAAAGACCCTTTAACTATTCATCAAGGACCAATGACAAGAGCGAAAACTAAAGGGATGAAAGAAGCCTTAACTTGTTTATTAGAAGGCATTTGGAAGGAGCAAGCTAGTCAAAACTTGGTCAAGGTTCTATGGATACAAGAAGTGCCTAAAATAATCAACCTGATTCAAATAAGTCAAGGTTCTATGGATCCTTGGGTGAATGGGAAGAGTATATCTCAATTATATGGTGACAGAATACGAAAAGATCTCGGGGCTCCCAAAGATTGGAAGGTTTCTGAGTTCATTGCTAACGGTACCTGGTGTCTCCCTAATCCTATTTCTCCCGAAATGTTATCACTTTGGCCGACTATTATAGTTATTCCAATCACGAACAACTCTTCAGATAAACTTATTTGGCCTCATGACAATGGCAAATTTAGTGCCACATCTGCATGGAATCAAATTAGGCAAAGAAATAACAAGTGGGTCCCAAGCAGTTGGACATGGGATCGACCGGGATCACAAAGACATTCCTTATGTACATGGCAGGCCCTTCTCAATAAACTACCTACAATAGACAATATAAAAAGAAGAGGTATCTATCATGTTAACCGATGCTCCCTTTGTATGCAACAAGAAGAAACTGTTGACCACCTTTATTTTGCTTGTGATTATACAAAATGGATATGGAAGGAGATTCTCCAGCGATTTGAACTCAATAGACTGCCAAGAACCAAACTTGCACCAAGAACTAGGCTTAACTCATGCAATGTTTCTCAAGAAAAGGGCCTCTCACTAACCGGCAAAGGTTACTTTCAGATGCGCTATTTGGTGGTTGTGGAAGGAGAGATGTAACAGAATCTTTAAATGTCAACACACAAACAATGCTCAGCTATTGAAAGAGATTATTAGAGACTCAAGATCCTGTATGGAGCAAGATCTCAAAACGGAGCACTTTACCCAAAGAGAAAAATATATTTTTATCAATTTTAATTTTGCTATTAGCTAAAGATCTTGGGAATGATGCCAAATTTTGATATATCTGGATAAATATTTTCTATTTTGATTATAATTAGGAGTTATAGTCTACAACATGTGTAGTCATAACTATCGCATTCGCACTCTATGAGTTACATGGCTTTGTCTATGACTTGTATAGATAAAGCTATTTGTAGAAACTTTACACATAATCAATTTACTTTTACTTACCAAAAAAAAAAAGTGTCAACATCATGAAGAGAAATTCCAACCTTGAGAGAAGGATGAATTTTTAGCCATCTTTGAAGAATAAAGGTCATTCAGCCATATTGGACCATATCAGGATTTGTGGGCTTATTCATGAATAATTATTCAAAACAATTCAATGTAGATTCATGAGTAATCTACATTCATGCATTAGGAATATAAATATCATTTAATATATTCATTCCCTTTATACTTTGCCTTTGTACTATATAAACAAGGCTAACTCTCTTTGTAAGGGCACATTTTGGAGAAGTATATTCGACTTACAACACCAGTGAGTGTTTTGTTTTTAAGTTCTTGCATTAACTTTGGACTTATCAAGCATTTCTGTTTATGGCGTTCAAAACCCAAGAAAAATCTTTGTTTTTCCTTTCAACTTATCAAGCTTCTTAGTTTGTGGCGTTTTAAGGGAATCAAAGTACTATTCTAATTACTTCATCAAATTTTCATTGATTATGTGATTAGAATAGTTTTCCTAACTTCAATCTTGAACGATCCATCTTGTTTCAAATCGTTGGAGGGGGTCAATTTGCATTCCATATGTATCATAGCTCTTTAGCTATCGGGGTATATGGTTGCTAAGTTGAAGATTTCCATCACACCGGATCCCATCAGAACTCCGAAGTTTAGCATGCTTGAGCCATAGTAGTACTAGGATGGGTGACCCCCTGGTAAGTCCTCGTGTTGCACTCCTTTTTGTGCCCCGAGCGACCAAAACCTCTCCCGTCGACCTCTGAGGCGATGGTTTGGGCCTCAAAATTTGCCGAGATCGCTACGCAGTCAGTCTTGTGGGGCTCCGAGAGAGCTTTCCGGAATGGGGTCGCAATAGCGATTCCGAGTTCGTTCGAGAATGTTCAGACGGTTTCGGCGCACGCTTGTCGTGTTCGATGCGCAGTCGGCCTCGTGGGCATCGGAGAGATCCGAGAATGGCGATTCCGAGATCGTTCGTGGGTTTCGGGGCGCGCAAGGGTCCCCGGTCGTCGATACGCCATCCGTGACGCGCACAAAGGCGAGGGACAACGCACACAAAACAAGTGCGATCATACCAGCACTAAAGCACCAGATCCCATCAGAACTCCGAAGTTTAGTGTGCTTGGGCGAGAGTAGTACTAGGATGGGTGACCCCCTGGGAAGTCCTAGTGTTGCACTCCTTTTTGTGCCCCGAGCGACCAAAACCTCTCCCGTCGACCTCCGAGGCGATGGTTTTGGGCCTCAAAATTTGCCGTGACCGCTACGCGTGCTTGGGTGAGAGTAGTACTAGGATGGGTGACCCCCTAGGAAGTCCTCGTGTTGCACTCCTTTTTGTGCCCCGAGCGACCAAAACCTCTCCCGTCGACCTCCGAGGCGATGGTTTTGGGCCTCGAAATTTGCCGTAACCGCTACGCAGTCAGTCTCGTGGGGCTCCGAGAGAACATTCCGGAATGCGGTCGCAATCGCGATTCCGAGTTCGTTCGAGAAAGTTCAGAGGGTTTCGGCGCACGCTTGTCGTGTCCGGTGCGCGGTCGGCCTCGTGGGCATCGGAGAGATCCGAGAATGGCGATTCCGAGATCTTTCCAGGGTTTCGGGGCGCGCAAGGGTCCCCGGCCGTTGATACGCCATCCGTGACGTGCACAAAGGCGAGGGACGACGCACACAAAACGAGTGAGATCATACCAACACTAAAGCATTGGATCCCATCAAAACACCGAAGTTAAGCGTGCTTGGGCGAGAGTAGTACTAGGATGGGTGACCCCTTGGGAATTCCTCGTATTGCACACCTTTTTGTGCCCCGAGCGACCAAAACCTCTCCCGACGACCTCCGAGGCGATAGTTTTGGGCCATCCGTGACGTGCACAAAGGCGAGGGACGACGCACACAAAACGAGTGCGATCATACCAGCACTAAAGCACCGGATACCATCAGAACTCAAAAGTTAAGCGTACTTGGGCGAGAGTAGTACTATGATGGGTGATGTAACACTCCTCATTTCCGAATTTTCGTATAAGTTTCTAGTTGTAATGTATGTATCTATTTTAAATTTGATAAAAAGTCAAAGTATGAATCTGAGAACTTATTCATAAGAGTTGGAGGATTTATTCAAACAAAAATCTGAGGACCTATATGTAAATCCTGAGGACCTAATCGTAAATATGTTAAATACAACGACTAAACTGTAAAATGTACAAAAAAAATACAAACTCCACCGCTTAAGCCTCTCTGCCTTCGTTCTTAAGGAAGCAGAGAAGGCAGCTGCGTGGATGATCTGGGAAAGAAAGAAAGAAAGAAGAAGAAGAAGAAGAAATTGGGGCTTTAAGGTTTCTTGCTCAATTCTTCTCATTTAGGGCTAAAATTCTCAAAGGCAAGTGTTCTAACCCCATCCTACAGAATTTTTAGTCTCTGTTTTTATGTTGAATCAAAATAAATTGAAGGATTTCTATTTAGAAACTGATATGTCTCTATTTGGACATAGAACCATAGATTTTGAAGTTTTCATTTCAGTAAACTGACCCCTATACATTGTTTCAGCTATAAGTTTTAGTACAAAATGTGAATTCGGGCAGGAACTATTTTGCTTGAAAATTAGACTCTTATATCTTCCTGTTGACACTGATTTTGTAGATTTTGGACACCGAATACTTACCCAAACATCTGATTCAATTGAGCCTATAGACGCTGTAAAACAGGGTTCAAGATTTCTGACTTGTCGATACTAAAATGCCTATAACTCCCTGTTGAAAATTCTGAATTGTACCAAACTGGTTTTATTTGAAACTAGACTTGAAAATATTTCTTTTGACATATAGTTTGAAAATTTTGGATTTCAATTGCCTACCCTATTATCTGTTGAATCCGACCCTATAAATTCTGTAAAACAGTGATTGTGTTTTTGACCTTGTGTTACCAAATCAAAGGTAACTCCGCGTTGGGAACCCTGTTTCATATGAAATTTGTTCCATCAGAATATAGATTGATATATGGTTCGACCATATTTTTCTTATGGGTATTGGAGCATAATTAATATTCTGAAGTATTTGTTTGATGTGCCACTGGAATTCTGTCCGAAATCGAGCTTTGGTCGATTTCGCATATTCTGCTCCGTTCCTTTGGATATTTGAATTCGTCTAACCTTCTTATTGGAATTGAGCTAAATATGATTGCTTGGAAATCCCTGTACACTCTTGTTTTTATTTCATTCCAAATCTGAATACATTTGTGAGAGATTTGTTCTTTTGTTTCATATTATTGTCTCAAAAAAAGGCACATGCACGCTTGTTGTTCCACGTGTGCTTCGATATATGCTACTTATTGTTAAAACTGCCCTCTTGTACTCTGGTGTGTGGGATTGTCTGGACCTTTGCCAGAAATGGTAAAGGGTATGGCGCTTATTACCCGCTCCGTGGGGGTCCCGCCTCTGGTGGGATGCTTTATTACCCTCTGTGGGGGTCCCGCTCCGTGGGATATTGGACCTTTGCCGAGAAATGGTAAAGGGTATGTGCTTAGAGCCCGCGATGCTCTGCCGCCCCTCGACTTCACCTAGACGTGGGTGGAGGGATCTCGGGCGACGGGGAGACTTTTGTCATGTGGTCATTCAGAAATGGATGACTCACATTTCGACCGAGATCCCACCACACCTTCTATATGTTTGATATGACATCCGAGTTTTGGTGAGTTGTTTCGTTCATGCTCGGATAAGAATGATATGATTGCAACGCCAAGGATGACGTTTGAGCTTCTGTTTGATATTTGTTTTTGATATGCTCAAATGCTTCATTCATCGATATTTTTGCTTCGAAATATTCCATATGTCGTTGATATGCTTCTAACATTTTATATGCCATTGATAAGCTCCGATATGTTTCCTTTGTTACCGATATGCTCCAATTACTCTATTCCCCAACTGTCAGAACCAAATATGTAAGATTGAAAGGACTATTGTGTTTCTGCTCTTAATGATATTACATCACTTAAATCGTATATTCTGCCTTGTATTTTGGAACTGTATCTCTTTGGAAGTTGTACTATTTTGATATGGATATGTTAGTCACTTGTCGAAGCTCTTTATGCTCACCCCGTTTGTTGATACATTTTTCAGGATACCATATTGCTTGCTTAAATGTTAAGATTGGGTGATAAGGTGGAAAGTTTAGAAGATTTTGGGCAGATCTTTGTTAGCATGTGTGTATTTGTTGTATAAGATACTCTGCATCTTATGAAATGTGACGATGAATCTAAACCTGTGGATTTTGTGTAAGATAAAGGATCCCTCATGTATAGGATTTTGGTATGTTAAGTTATATTCGTGTAATGATATGATCTTATGGTAATCGTTGGTTTGGTGACTGCATAGACTTCCCCATTTGGAATTTATATTGTGGTTATTATTTTGATGAGTTGAGTTCTGATTGTATGAATTATCGAGTGATGTGTGGTATGTTTATGAATTGCACTGGGTTATGAATTTGTAGACTATAGAGGTGAAATTTTGATCTGAATGTTTTCTTAGTGACCTCAAATGTGTGCTTGGATCCTGGGTTAGTTATGATGAAAATTTTAAATATTGTCGATATTTTTGAGGGGCGTGACAGAGGTGGTGTCAGAGCATGATTTGAGAATCACTAAGAATATCATTTTTTTTTTTGAGGTTTATTGACTATCAATTAGAGATTGATCAAAGAAAATGTTCTTTTGATGTTTTAGGAAGGCATTCAAAGAGAGGTTTAGCGATAAATATTTTCCAGATTGTATAAGAGATAAAAAAGAATTGGAGTTCTTGAATCTTATCTGGGGAAATCTGACGGTTGCAAAGTGTGAATCTAAATTCACTGAGCTCTCCAGGTTTGCCACACATATGACTGATGATGAATCTAGAAAAGCAAGAAGGTTTGAAAAGGGATTACAACCAGCAATAAGAAGCCGAATGTCAGCTCTAAAATTTCAAACATATGCTGATACGGTAAAAAGAGCTTTGAAAATTGAAAGAGACATGGAGGAAATTCAAGAAATCATTGGCAAGGACAAAAGGGACAAATTTACTGGCAAAAGCAGGAGAGAAAATGAATATGAAGCTAGTAACAAGAGGTTTAAGACATCTGGATTTGAGAAAAGGAAACCATTATGGAGGACTCAGTCATGTGCAAATTGCGGATTAAATCATGAAACAAGTCAGTGTTTTCGGGTGACTGGGGCATGTTTTGGTTGTGGAAAGTTGGATCATCAAATAAAAGATTGCCCTTTGAGGAAGAAGAAAGAGCCACTGTCTCCTAGACCCTCAGCCCATGTTAGAGTGTACGCTATCACTGAACAAGATTCTAAAGCTTCTAAATCAGTGGTGGAAGGTATTCTTCATGTTTCTAAAAGAAATGCAAAAGTTTTGTTTGATCCCGGCTCCAACTTATCGTTTGTTTCACAATACTTTGCTTGTCACTTGGATATTCTACCTAAACCCCTGGATTATATGTTATATGTAACAACTGCTGTTGGAGATTCATTGGCAACAAACTTGGTCTACCCATCATGTTTGATCTCTATTGGGGACCACGAACTCCTTGCTGATTTGATTCTCCTAGAGATCCAGGGCTTTGATATTATACTTGGCATGGATTGGTTATCTTTTTTTTTTGGTAAGTAAAAGTAAATTGATTATGTGTAAAGTTTCTACAAATAGCTTTATCTATACAAGTCATAGACAAAGCCATGTAACTCATAGAGTGCGAATGCGATAGTTATGACTACACATGTTGTAGACTATAACTCCTAATTATAATCAAAATAGAAAATGTTTATCCAGATATATCAAAATTTGGCATCATTCCCAAGATCTTTAGCTAATAGCAAAATTAAAATTGATAAAAATATATTTTTCTCTTTGGGTAAAGTGCTCGCTTTTGAGATCTTGCTCCATACAGGATCTTGAGTCTCTAATAATCTCTTTTAATAGCTGAGCATTGTTTGTGTGTTGACATTTAAAGATTCTGTTACATCTCTCCTTCCACATCCACCAAATAGCGATCTGAAAGTAACCTTTGCTGGCTTGTGTGAGAGGACCTTTTCTTGAGAAACATTGCATGAGTTCGCCTAGTTCTTGGTGCAAGTTTGGTTATGGCAGTCTATTGAGTTCAAATCATTTGGAGAATCTCCTTCCATATCCATTTTGTATAATCACAAGCAAAATAAAGGTGGTCAGGTTTCTTCTTGTTGCATACAAAGGGAGCATCGGTTAACATGATAGATACCTCTTCTTTTCATATTGTCTATTGTAGGTAGTTTATTGAGAAGGGCCTGCCATGTACATAAGGAATGTCTTTGTGATCCCTACGATCCCATGTCCAACTGCTTGGGACCCACTTGTTATTTCTTTGCCTAATTTGATTCCATGCAGATGTGGCACTAAATTTGCCATTGTCATGAGGCCAAATAAGTTTATCCAAGAGTTGTTCGTGATTGGAATAGCTATAATAGTCGGCCAAAGTGATAACATTTTGGGAAATAGGATTAGGGAGACACTGTGTACCGTTAGCAATGAACTCTTAAACCTTCCAATCTTTGGGAGCCCAGAGATCTTTTCAGATTCTGTCACCATATAATTGAAATATACTCTTCCCATTCACCCAAGGATCGTACCACATATTAGTACTAGTTCCGGTAAGAGATTGCATAGGAAATGTGTTTGATTAGCCAATTCCTTGCCTTTAAAATTCCTTTCCAAGTCAGCAGAGTGGTATGTTCTTGTTGAAATTTCCCAGATTGATTCTTTTGAAAGATACCTAGCAGAAACCCAAAGTGACCATAAGGAACATTTGTTTTGCAAAAGATCCCACAATTGCTGCACTGCACATGCTTGATTCCAATCTCTAGTATTTCTCAAGTTTAGCCCCTTCATCTTTTTTCGGGTTTACAAATGCTATCCCAATTTACCATATGCATTGCCTTATCATTTGTGCCATTCCGAAGAAGTTCATTAATAACCGTTCAATATCTTGGAGAAGTCCAAACAGTAGAAGAAATGCATTACACCAATATATAGAGTAGGAGTGCAACACCGAACGGATGAGTTCGAAGTCGCCCCGCTTTTGATAGAAACCTATTTTTCCAAGAAGAAATTCTATTCTTTTTTTTTTTGCAAGATAGGTCGACAGTGGGTTTTGTGAATGCCCCGTGGATATGAGCGGGAGACCCAAATAAGGAACCGGGCAAGCTTCCCTCACTAACCCCCAACGTTTGTGCAATAAAGACATTATCCTCAACATAAGGGCTCATATATACTTTACTTTTTTCGCATGATTTAACCAAGTCCCGTAAACCATACCAAAGTCATTCATAATAGTAGCCGTGTTCTTTAATGAAGTTGGTTCATTTTGGAGAAAGATAAGTAAGTCATCTGCAAATGTTATATGTGATATATGAACAGAACCAAAGAATGGGTACCTTAATGTGCCATTTAAGACTGCGTGTTCCAACATATGACTAAGTCCTTCCATCATAATAGTAAAAAAGATATGGAGAGAGTGGATCACCTTGTGGGATGCCATTCGTGTTCAAAAAAAAAAACCAATTGGTGAGCCATTTAAAGAGTATCGAAAACTTTGGAGTTTCCGTGCAAGATTGAATCCAATTAACCCATTCTTTGTGGAAAGTTCATATCGAGGAGCATCTTATAGATAAACTTCCTATTAACTGAATCAAGGCTTTCCCGTGAATCAGCTTTAAAACATATTTTTGTCCCTCTTGCTTTTGAATGCAAATCTTTGACCAAGTCATTAGCAAGCAAAATGTTATGATGTATACTTCTCCCTTTGATGAAAGCAAAACTTGGTTTGGGCTAATGATCTTGTGTATTACCTTTTGCATTCTATTTGCCAATACTTTGGAGATGATCTTGTAAATAAAGTTGCATAATGATATGGGTCGATAGTTCTCTAGTGAATCACCCTGCATTCTTCGGAATTAAGGAAATAAAAGTGCAATTCATCTCTCTAAGAATATGACCTGAAGAGAAAAAATGTTGGCAAGCCTTGATCACATCATTTCCAATAATAGACCAAGCAGTTTGGTAAAATTCATTTGGAAATCCATCCGGACTGGGCTTTTGTGCTTTGGTGACTTAAAGACAACACATACAATTTCGTCATCAGTAATTGGGGCATTGAGGATTGAAATAGCTTCAATCAAGTTTTATAGTCGGCTCCACATGAATGTTATTAGGTTTCCCACTTGATTGAGTAAGGAATAAAAAAAAATTGCTCTGTGTGTGCTTTAACCTCATCCAACTTCTCAATAAGATTATCATCTCTTTCTCTGCATTTGTCGATACGGTTAATAGCCCTTCGAGTAGCAATTGAAGCATAGAAAAATTTTGTATTGGAATCCCTACGTAAGCCAATGTTGTCGAGACTTCTGCTTTGCAAAACTTTCCTCCTGTTTTTAAGGCTTGCATGAAGTTATTTTAAAGCTTCCTCTTTGTAGATAATATTTTCATCATTTGGTCAAGTTGCAGCTCATGTTGCATAGACATTAGTTCCTTTCTCGCAAAGTTGAACTCGGTGTTAATATTGCCAAAGGTATTTGTATTCCACTCCTTTAGTCTTTGCTTTACGTGCTTTGAGCTTTTGACATAAGATAAGGGGGGATCCATGCACATTAACATTCCAAGCAGATCCGATAACATCAAGAAATTGAGGATGAGTACTCCACATGTTAAAGAATCTAAATGGTTTCTTGCCTCTTGGTGTCGCTTTTTTTTTGCGTGTATATACATTAAAGAATGGTCGAAAACAAAGCAACACCATACTCAAGAAGTGAATCTGGTAAACTGTTAACCATTCATGATTAATCAAACACCTATCAAGTCGAGCCATTATTTTTTCTGTTAGCAAAGACCTTGATTACTCCGAGAGAGCCAATTACCCACAGATTTCATATCAAACAATGCTGCAGATGTCAATGTAATCATTGAACTTTTGAAGTCTGGCTTTTTCGAAAGTTGTCTACTCCCCTTTTTTCATTTGTGAAAACAAACAGTATTAAAGTCTCCAAGAACAATCCAAGGTACATTGAGACAGCCATTTACAATATTAGTCGCCGGACCAAAAGTATTTCTTTCTTGCATCTTGTTTTGAAGCATATATACCAAAGATTGAAATTGAATTGATGACCATTCTTTTTATCCTCTACCTTAAGATGAATGAATTGATCAAAGAGAGCAGAAATAAACCAAGCATTAATAGAGTTAGGATGCCATAAGACCCATATTCTACCAAAAGTGTCATTTGAGTCATTGGTAAACAGTTTCAGCGTCCCGCCATATTAAATTCTTTTGAGCTTGAAACGCGATTGTTTAATTTTTTGTTTCCACTAGAATAACAATATCACATGCAGACTTGATTATTCTATTGAGCTCCCGACATTTCTCCGGCTTATTAAGTCCCGCGAACATTCAAAGATGTTATCTTCATTAGTAAAAGATAGTAAGGTATTCATCCTACGACTTTGGATGGATTGTACCATCCTTTTTTCTTATCTTTTCGGTTTTGTATTTTCCTCCCGCACAATATCCTTACCTTTTTATGGCTTTATTCCTATATTTATCCACTTCATCTACAGCTTGCAGATTTTTAAACTTGAAAATACCTTGAATCATGTGGTCTTGATTGGGTGGGTTTGTTGAAGCTCGATAAGATTGTTGCATCACAATATCCCTGGATAGTACTTGTTGGAGCAACCGGCTATAGAGGTTTGTTGGAGCATGAGTTTGTTGAGAGAATAATATCCTTGTTGGCAATGTTTGTTGTGGCCTCGAGTTTGTTGAGGAATAATATCCTTGCTAGCTTAGATTTGCTTGGACCCCGAAGTTCGTTGAGCTAGTGTGGATGGATCCCATGATATTGGAAGAGATGAAGTTCCCGACTTATGTTTCTCCGGTCCACTAGTACCATGGGAAACCTCTGTTGTGGAAGGCTCGACATTATAGGTACAGATAAAGTTATGGAATTGTCCTTCTGTCGCGGTGCTTTTCTTTATGCAGTCGGAATGCTCAATAGTTTTTGCCACCATCGGTGCTGCTGCCATTAGAGAAGAATCACTTTGTTGCTGAGGCGCTTGACGTGGTCGATAGACCTTTGTGGTTGGATTTGGGGTTTGCTGACAAGCTCCATTTGAATGATTTGTGGTTGGATTGGTTATCTTCTCATCACGCTAGTATTGATTGTTACAAAAAAATAATTACTTTCTGCATACCAGATCAGCCTATATTTTTCTTTGAGGGCATTAGGCATGATTTGCCTCCTTGCTTGATATCAGCACTTCAAGTTTATCGTCTTATGCAGAAAGGTTGTTTTTGTTATATGGTGTGTGTAAAGGAGCATTCAAATCAGGAAACCCATCTAGATGAAATTGTAGTGGTCAAAGAATTCCTGATGTATTCCCATATGACTTGCCCGGTTTACCTCTAGATAGAGAGGGTGAATTTGCTATTGATCCGGTCTCCAAGAGACAACCCCAATATCTAAGCCTCCCTACAGAATGGCACCACTGAGCTAGAGGAATTAAAGAAGCAAATACAAGAATTATTAGATAAGGGTTTCATACGACCAATTGTATCCCCATGGGGTGCTCCGGTACTATTAGTGAAGAAGAAGGATGGAACATTGAGGCTTTGTATTGATTATAGACAGGTTGAATCAGTGACCATCAAAAATAAGTATCCCATACCTAGAATTGATGATTTGTTTGATCAACTGCAGGGTGCACAAGTATTCTCTAAGATTGGGGTCGGGTTACTATCAGTTGAAGATCAAGGAGGAGGATATTTCAAAAAAAACAGCTTTTAGAACTCGATATGGTCATTATGAATTCTTGGTGATGCCTTTCGGTTTGACAAATGCCCCTGCAGCTTTTATGGAACTAATGAATAGGATATTTTAACCGCTCTTGGATATCTGTGTAATTGTATTTATTGATGACATATTGGTGTATTCGAAGAGTAATCAGGAGCATGAGGAACACTTGAGAGATGTGTTGTCCATACTAAGAGAAAAGAAGTTGTATGCGAAGTTCAGCAAATGTGAATTTTGGTTGAATGAAGTTTTTTTTGGTAAGTAAAAGTAAATTGATTATGTGTAAAGTTTCTACAAATAGCTTTATCTATACAAGTCATAGACAAAGCCATATAACTCATAGAGTGCGAATGCGATAGTTATGACTACACATGTTGTAGACTATAACTCCTAATTATAATCAAAATAGAAAATATTTATCCAGATATATCAAAATTTGGCATCATTCCCAAGATCTTTAGCTAATAGCAAAATTAAAATTGATAAAAATATTTTTTTCTCTTTGGGTAAAGTGCTCCGTTTTGAGATCTTGCTCCATACAGGATCTTGAGTCTCTAATAATCTCTTTCAATAGCTGTGCATTGTTTGTGTGTTGACATTTAAAGATTCTGTTACATCTCTCCTTCCACATCCACCAAATAGCGCATCTGAAAGTAACCTTTGCCAGTTGTGTGAGAGGCTCTTTTCTTGAGAAACATTGCATGAGTTCGCCTAGTTCTTGGTGCAAGTTTGGTTGCGGCAGTCTATTTTTTTTTTTTTTGGTAAGTAAAAGTAAATTGATTATGTGTAAAGTTTCTACAAATAGCTTTATCTATACAAGTCATAGACAAAGCCATGTAACTCATAGAGTGCGAATGCGATAGTTATCACTACACATGTTGTAGACTATAACTCCTAATTATAATCAGAATAGAAAATGTTTATCCAGATATATCAAAATTTGGCATCATTCCCAAGATCTTTAGCTAATAGCAAAATTAAAATTGATAAAAATATATTTTTCTCTTTGGGTAAAGTGCTCCGTTTTGAGATCTTGCTCCATACAGGATCTTGAGTCTCTAATAATTTCTTTCAATAGCTGAGCATTGTTTGTGTGTTGACATTTAAAAATTCTGTTACATCTCTCCTTCCACATCCACCAAATAGCGATCCGAAAGTAACCTTTGCCGGTTTGTGTGAGAGGCCCTTTTCTTGAGAAACATTCCATGAGTTCGCCCTAGTTCTTGGTGCAAGTTTTGGTTATGCAGTCTATTGAGTTCAAATCACGGAGAATCTCATTCCATATCCATTTTGTATAATCACAAGCAAAATAAAGGTGGTCAACAGTTTCTTCTTGTTGCATACAAAGGGAGCATCGGTTAACATGATAGATACCTCTTCTTTTTCATATTGTCTATTGTAGGTAGTTTATTGAGAAGGGCCTGCCATGTACATAAGGAATGTCTTTGTGATCCCGGTCGATCCCATGTCCAACTGCTTGGGACCCACTTGTTATTTCTTTGCCTAATTTGATTCCATGCAGATGTGGCACTAAATTTGCCATTGTCATGAGGCCAAATAAGTTTATCTGAAGAGTTGTTCATGATTGGAATAACTATAATAGTCGGCCAAAGTGATAACATTTCGGGAGAAATAGGATTAGGGAGACACCAGGTACCGTTAGCAATGAACTCAGAAACCTTCCAATCTTTGGGAGCCCCGAGATCTTTTCGTATTCTGTCACCATATAATTGAAATATACTCTTCCACTTACCAAAAAAAAAAAAAATATACTCTTCCCATTCACCCAAGGATCGTACCACATATTAGTACTAGTTCTAGAAGAGATTGCATAGGAAATGTGTTTGATTAGCCAATTCCTTGCCTTTAAAATTCATTTCCAAGCTGTAGAGTGGTATGTTCTTGTTGAAATTTCCCAGATTGATTCTTTTGAAAGATACCTAGCAGAAACCCAATGTGACCATAAGGAACATTTGTTTTGCAAAAGATCCCACAATTGCTGCACCAGACATGCTTGATTCTCCTTCCATATTGAGTTCAAATCGCTGGAGAATCTCCTTCCATATCCATTTTGTATAATCACAAGCAAAATAAAGGTGGTCAACAGTTTCTTCTTGTTGCATACAAAGGGAGCATCGGTTAACATGATAGATACCTCTTCTTTTCATATTGTCTATTGTAGGTAGTTTATTGAGAAGGGCCTGCCATGTACATAAGGAATGTCTTTGTGATCCCGGTCGATCCCATGTCCAACTGCTTGGGACCCACTTGTTATTTCTTTGCCTAATTTGATTCCATGCAGATGTGGCACTAAATTTGCCATTGTCATGATGCTAAATAAATTTATCTGAAGAGTTGTTCGTGATTGGAATAACTATAATAGTCGGCAAAGTGATAACATTTCGGGAGAAATAGGATTAGGGAGACACTGTGCACCTGTTAGCAATGAACTTAAACCTTCCAATCTTTGGGAGCCCAGAGATCTTTTCAGTATTCTGTCACCATATAATTGAAATATACTCTTCCCATTCACCCAAGGATCAATTACCACATATTAGTACTAGTTCAGGAAAGAGATTGCATAGGAAATGTGTTTGATTAGCCAATTCCTTGCCTTTAAAATTCCTTTCCAAGCTGCAGAGTGGTATGTTCTTGTTGAAATTTCCCAGATTGATTCTTTTGAAAGATACCTAGCAGAAACCCAATGTGACCATAAGGAACATTTGTTTTGCAAAAGATCCCACAATTGCTGCACCAGACATGCTTGATTCCAATCTCTAGTATTTCTCAAGTTTAGACCCCCTTCATCTTTCGGTTTGCAAATGCTATCCCAATTTACCATATGCATTGCCTTCATCTTTCGGTTGAATGAAGTTGCTTTCTTAGGTCATGTAATTTCAGGGAAGGGTATATCTGTTGATCCAAGGAAAATAGAAGCTGTAGTTGAATGGGAAGTACCAACAAATGTAACAGAAGTTTGAAGCTTTTTGGGCATGGCAGGTTATTACAGGAGATTTGTTGAGGGATTTTCTCGAATCGCTCAACCTCTCACCAACCTCACTAAAAAGAATATGAAATTTGTATGGGGTGATGATTGTGAGCAAAGTTTTCAAGAGTTAAAAAGAAGATTGACTAGTGCCCCTATTCTCACTATTCCAAGTGGTAGTGAGGGATTTGTAGTTTATACTAATGCTTCAAGAAAAGGCCTAGGATGTGTTTTGATGCAGGAAGGGAGAGTAATTGCTTATGCTTCTAGGCAACTTAAAGGTTATGAATTGAATTATCTAACTCATGATTTGGAATTAGCAGCAATTATTTTTGCTCTAAAGATTTGGAGACATTATTTGTATGGTCGACAGTTTGAAATCTTCACTGATCACAAGAGTTTAAAATACATTTTCACTCAGAAAGAGTTAAATCATGCGAAAAGTAAAGTATATATGAGCCCTTACGTTGAGGATAATGTCTTTATTGCACAAACTTTGGGGGTTAGTGAGGGAAGCTTGCCAGTTCCTTATTTGGGTCTCCCGCTCATATCCACAGGCATTCACAAAACCCACTGTCAGCCTATCTTGCAAAAAATAAAGAATAGAATTTCTTCTTGGAAAAATAGGTTTCTATCAAAAGCAGGACGACTCGAACTCATCCGTTCGGTATTGCACTCCTACTCTATATATTGGTGTAATGCATTTCTTCTACCCTCTTTGGACTTCTCCAAGATATTGAACGGTTATTAATGAACTCTTCCGAATGGCACAAATGATAAGGCAATGCATATGGTAAATTGGGATAGCATTTGTAAACCGAAAGATGAAGGGGGGCTAAACTTGAGAAATACTAGAGATTGGAATCAAGCATGTCTGGTGCAGCAATTGTGGGATCTTTTGCAAAACAAATGTTCCTTATGGTCACTTTGGGTTTCTGCTAGGTATCTTTCAAAAGAATCAATCTGGGAAATTTCAACAAGAACATACCACTCTGCAGCTTGGAAAGGAATTTTAAAGGCAAGGAATTGGCTAATCAAACACATTTCCTATGCAATCTCTTCTGGAATTAGTACTAATATGTGCCATCCATTATCACCCGGGCAAAGCCAATGTTGTAGCTGATGCACTTAGTAGGAAGTCTACAAGTTTTATGGCTAGTCTGGTTGTGAAGCAATGAAAGTTATTAGAAGAAAATTTTGATTTGAAAGCTTTGAGGAAAGAGCAAGACTCGATGATATTGATGGCCTCCATTCAAGTGCAATCCGATCTTATTCAACAAATTAAGGAAGGACAATTACGAGATCCACGTTTAATCTACTTGAGAAATGAAGTAAAACGGGGATTGAAGCCAAAATTTCAAGTTTCAAAGGATGGCATATTGAGATTTGGGGAAAGGGTATGTGTGCCAAATGAGCCAAATATCAAGAATCAAATCCTAAAGAAAAGTCATACTTCAAAGTACACCATACATCCTGGGAGCACTAAGATGTATAGAGATCTTCAAATTCATTATTGGTGGGAAGGCATGAAGAAGGAAATTGCAATGTATGTTTCAAAATGTTTGACTTGTCAGCAAATCAAAGTAGAACACCAAAGACTTGGAGGGTTATTACAACCTTTAGATATTCCTGAATGGAAATGGGAATGCATTACTATGGATTTTGTTTCAAGACTACCCAGAACCTCTAAAAAGCATGATGCTATTTGGGTTATCATTGATAGGTTAACAAAATCTGCACATTTCCTACCGATTAATATGACTTATCCGCTTGATAGACTTGCAGATTTATATGTCAGTGAAATAGTAAGACTTCATGGTATTCCAAAGCAGATCATCTCTGATAGAGACTCCAGATTTCTCTCTAGATTCTGGAGAAGATTACAGGAATCTATGGGCACTAAAGTTAAGTTTAGTACCAAGATATCATCCTCAGACCGGATGGTCGTCGAAAGAACAATTCAAACACTTGAGGATTTGCTTAGAGCCTATGTTATGGATTGGAAAGGTGAATGGGATAAGGATATTTCACTTGTTGAGTTCACTTATAATAATAGTTATCATTCAAGTATTCAGATGGCTTCTTATGAAGCTTTATATGGGCAAAAGTGCATAACACCTATATGTTGGGAAGAAGTTGGTGACAGAAAGCTGTTAGCACCGGATAAGGTACAAGAAACTTCCGAGAAAATTCAAGTTATAAGGGAAAGGTTAAAAACTGCTCAGAGTCGTCAAAAGAGTTATGCCGACAATAGAAGACGAGATATTGAGTTTGAAATCGGAGATTTTGTATTCTTGAAAGTCTCCCCTTCCAAAGGCATTATTAGGTTTGGGAAGAAAGGAAAATTAAGCCCCAGATTTATTGGACCTTTTGAGGTTCTCGAGAGGGTTGGTTCTGTCGCTTACAGGATTAGCTTGCCACCAGCATTGAGTCATGTCTATGATATATTTCATGTCTCGATGATTAGGAAGTATATATATGACCCTTCTCACATCATTAAGTATGAGCTGGTGGAGATTGATAAAGATTTATCTTATGTGGAAGAGCCTATTCAGATCATTGATAAGAAAGAAAAAGTCCTAAGGAATCGGGTCATCTCACTGGTTCAAGTAATTTGGAGACATCATTCTGGAGAGGAAACAACTTGGGAGCTAGAGGAGGAAATGACAAAGGTGTACCCCCGTCTTTTCATCGATAGAGGTACGATAAATTTAGAGGACTAAATTTTTCTTTTAAGGGGGAGAGAGTGTAACACCCCTCATTTCCGAATTTTCGTATAAGTTTCTAGTTGTAATGTATGTATCTATTTTAAATTTGACAAAAAGTCAAAGTATGAATCTGAGAACTTATTCATAAGAGTTGGAGGATTTATTCAAACAAAAATCTGAGGACCTATATGTAAATCCTGAGGACCTAATCGTAAATATGTTAAATAAAGGACTAAACTGTAAAATGTACAAAAATACAAACTCCACCGCTTAAGCCTCTCTGCCTTCGTTCTTAAGGAAGCAGAGAAGGCAGCTGCGTGGATGATCTGGGAAAGAAAGAAAGAAAGAAAGAAGAAGAAGAAGAAGAAGAAGAAGAAGAAGAAGAAGAGGAAGAAGAAATTGGGGCTTTAAGGTTTCTTGCTCAATTCTTCTCATTTAGGGCTAAAATTCTCAAAGGCAAGTGTTCTAACCCCATCCTACAGAATTTTTAGTCTCTGTTTTTATGTTGAATCAAAATAAATTGAAGGATTTCTATTTAGAAACTGATATGTCTCTATTTGGACATAGAACCATGGATTTTGAAGTTTTCATTTCAGTAAACTGACCCCTATACACTATTTCAGCTATAAGTTTTAGTACAAAATGTGAATTCGGGCAGGAACTATTTTGCTTGAAAATTAGACTCTTATATCTTCCTGTTGACACTGATTTTGTAGATTTTGGACACCGAATACTTACCCAAACATCTGATTCAATTGAGCCTATAGACGCTGTAAAACAGGGTTCAAGATTTCTGACCTGTCGATACTAAAATGCCTATAACTCCCTGTTGAAAATTCTGAATTGTACCAAACTGGTTTTATTTGAAACTAGACTTGAAAATATTTCTTTTGAACTCATCCGTTCGGTATTGCACTCCTACTCTATATATTGGTGTAATGCATTTCTTCTACCTGCTGGACTTCTCCAAGATATTGAACGGTTATTAATGAACTTCTTCTGGAATGGCACAAATGATAAGGCAATGCATATGGTAAATTGGGATAGCATTTGTAAACCGAAAGATGAAGGGGGGCTAAACTTGAGAAATACTAGAGATTGGAATCAAGCATGTCTGGTGCAGCAATTGTGGGATCTTTTGCAAAACAAATGTTCCTTATGGTCACTTTGGGTTTCTGCTAGGTATCTTTCAAAAGAATCAATCTGGGAAATTTCAACAAGAACATACCACTCTGCAGCTTGGAAAGGAATTTTAAAGGCAAGGAATTGGCTAATCAAACACATTTCCTATGCAATCTCTTCTGGAATTAGTACTAATATGTGCCATCCATTATCACCCGGGCAAAGCCAATGTTGTAGCTGATGCACTTAGTAGGAAGTCTACAAGTTTTATGGCTAGTCTGGTTGTGAAGCAATGAAAGTTATTAGAAGAAAATTTTGATTTGAAAGCTTTGAGGAAAGAGCAAGACTCGATGATATTGATGGCCTCCATTCAAGTGCAATCCGATCTTATTCAACAAATTAAGGAAGGACAATTACGAGATCCACGTTTAATCTACTTGAGAAATGAAGTAAAACGGGGATTGAAGCCAAAATTTCAAGTTTCAAAGGATGGCATATTGAGATTTGGGGAAAGGGTATGTGTGCCAAATGAGCCAAATATCAAGAATCAAATCCTAAAGAAAAGTCATACTTCAAAGTACACCATACATCCTGGGAGCACTAAGATGTATAGAGATCTTCAAATTCATTATTGGTGGGAAGGCATGAAGAAGGAAATTGCAATGTATGTTTCAAAATGTTTGACTTGTCAGCAAATCAAAGTAGAACACCAAAGACTTGGAGGGTTATTACAACCTTTAGATATTCCTGAATGGAAATGGGAATGCATTACTATGGATTTTGTTTCAAGACTACCCAGAACCTCTAAAAAGCATGATGCTATTTGGGTTATCATTGATAGGTTAACAAAATCTGCACATTTCCTACCGATTAATATGACTTATCCGCTTGATAGACTTGCAGATTTATATGTCAGTGAAATAGTAAGACTTCATGGTATTCCAAAGCAGATCATCTCTGATAGAGACTCCAGATTTCTCTCTAGATTCTGGAGAAGATTACAGGAATCTATGGGCACTAAAGTTAAGTTTAGTACCGCATATCATCCTCAGACTGATGGTCAGTCAGAAAGAACAATTCAAACACTTGAGGATTTGCTTAGAGCCTATGTTATGGATTGGAAAGGTGAATGGGATAAGGATATTTCACTTGTTGAGTTCACTTATAATAATAGTTATCATTCAAGTATTCAGATGGCTTCTTATGAAGCTTTATATGGGCAAAAATGCATAACACCTATATGTTGGGAAGAAGTTGGTGACAGAAAGCTGTTAGCACCGGATAAGGTACAAGAAACTTCCGAGAAAATTCAAGTTATAAGGGAAAGGTTAAAAACTGCTCAGAGTCGTCAAAAGAGTTATGCCGACAATAGAAGACGAGATATTGAGTTTGAAATCGGAGATTTTGTATTCTTGAAAGTCTCCCCTTCCAAAGGCATTATTAGGTTTAGGAAGAAAGGAAAGTTAAGCCCTAGATTTATTGGACCTTTTGAGGTTCTTGAGAGGGTTGGTTCTGTCGCTTACAGGATTGCCTTGCCACCAGCATTGAGTCATGTCCATGATATATTTCATGTCTCGATGATTAGGAAGTATATATATGACCCTTCTCACATCATTAAGTATGAGCTGGTGGAGATTGATAAAGATTTATCTTATGTGGAAGAGCCTATTCAGATCATTGATAAGAAAGAAAAAGTCCTAAGGAATCGGGTCATCTCACTGGTTCAAGTAATTTGGAGACATCATTCTGGAGAGGAAACAACTTGGGAGCTAGAGGAGGAAATGACAAAGGTGTACCCCCGTCTTTTCATCGATAGAGGTACGATAAATTTAGAGGACTAAATTTTTCTTTTAAGGGGGGGAGAGTGTAACACCCCTCATTTCCGAATTTTCGTATAAGTTTCTAGTTGTAATGTATGTATCTATTTTAAATTTGATAAAAAGTCAAAGTATGAATCTGAGAACTTATTCATAAGAGTTGGAGGATTTATTCAAACAAAAATCTGAGGACCTATATGTAAATCCTGAGGACCTAATCGTAAATATGTTAAATAAAGGACTAAACTGTAAAATGTACAAAAATACAAACTCCACCGCTTAAGCCTCTCTGCCTTCGTTCTTAAGGAAGCAGAGAAGGCAGCTGCGTGGATGATCTGGGAAAGAAAGAAAGAAAGAAAGAAGAAGAAGAAGAAGAAGAAGAAGAAGAAGAAGAAGAGGAAGAAGAAATTGGGGCTTTAAGGTTTCTTGCTCAATTCTTCTCATTTAGGGCTAAAATTCTCAAAGGCAAGTGTTCTAACCCCATCCTACAGAATTTTTAGTCTCTGTTTTTATGTTGAATCAAAATAAATTGAAGGATTTCTATTTAGAAACTGATATGTCTCTATTTGGACATAGAACCATGGATTTTGAAGTTTTCATTTCAGTAAACTGACCCCTATACACTGTTTCAGCTATAGGTTTTAGTACAAAATGTGAATTCGGGCAGGAACTATTTTGCTTGAAAATTAGACTCTTATATCTTCCTGTTGACACTGATTTTGTAGATTTTGGACACCGAATACTTACCCAAACATCTGATTCAATTGAGCCTATAGACGCTGTAAAACAGGGTTCAAGATTTCTGACCTGTCGATACTAAAATGCCTATAACTCCCTGTTGAAAATTCTGAATTGTACCAAACTGGTTTTATTTGAAACTAGACTTGAAAATATTTCTTTTGAACTCATCCGTTCGGTATTGCACTCCTACTCTATATATTGGTGTAATGCATTTCTTCTACCTGCTGGACTTCTCCAAGATATTGAACGGTTATTAATGAACTTCTTCTGGAATGGCACAAATGATAAGGCAATGCATATGGTAAATTGGGATAGCATTTGTAAACCGAAAGATGAAGGGGGGCTAAACTTGAGAAATACTAGAGATTGGAATCAAGCATGTCTGGTGCAGCAATTGTGGGATCTTTTGCAAAACAAATGTTCCTTATGGTCACTTTGGGTTTTCGCTAGGTATCTTTCAAAAGAATCAATCTGGGAAATTTCAACAAGAACATACCACTCTGCAGCTTGAAAGGAATTTTAAAGGCAAGGAATTGGCTAATCAAACACATTTCCTATGCAATCTCTTCCGGAATTAGTACTAATATGTGGTACGATCCTTGGGTGAATGGGAAGAGTATATTTCAATTATATGGTGAGAATATTTAAAAGATCTGGGGGCTCCCAAAGATTGGAAGGTTTCTGAAGTTCATTGCTAACGGTACTGGTGTCTCCCTAATCCTATTTCCCCCAAATGTTATCACTTTGTGACTATTATAGCTATTCCAATCACGAACAACTCTTTGGATAAACTTATTTGGCCTCATGACAATGGCAAATTTAGTGCCACATCGGCATGGAATCAAATTAGGCAAAGAAATAACAAGTGGGTCCCATGCAGTTGGACATGGGATCGACCGGGATCACAAAGACATTCCTTATGTACATGGCAGGCCCTTCTCAATAAACTACCTACAATAGACAATATGAAAAAAAGAGGTATCTATCATGTTAACCGATGCTCCCTTTGTATGCAACAAGAAGAAACTGTTGACCACCTTTATTTTGCTTGTGATTATACAAAATGGATATGGAAGGAGATTCTCCAATGATTTGAACTCAATAGACTGCCGCGAACCAAACTTGCACCAAGAACTAGGCTTAACTCATGCAATGTTTCTCAAGAAAAGGTCCTCTCACACTAAATTTGGCAAAGGTTACTTTCAGGATCGCTATTTGGTGGATGTGGAAGGAGAGATGTAATGTAATCTTTAAATGTCAACACACAAACAATGCTCAGCTATTGAAAGAGATTATTAGAGACTCAAGATCCTGTATGGAGCAAGATCTCAAAACGGAGCACTTTACCCAAAGAGAAAAATATATTTTTATCAATTTTAATTTTGCTATTAGCTAAAGATCTTGGGAATGATGCCAAATTTTGATATATCTGGATAAACATTTTCTATTTTGATTATAATTAGGAGTTATAGTCTACAACATGTGTAGTCATAACTATCGCATTCGCACTCTATGAGTTACATGGCTTTGTCTATGACTTGTATAGATAAAGCTATTTGTAGAAACTTTACACATAATCAATTTACTTTTACTTACCAAAAAAAAAATATTTCTTTTGACATATAGTTTGAAAATTTTGGATTTCAATTGCCTACCCTATTATCTGTTGAATCCGACCCTATAAATTCTGTAAAACAGTGATTGTGTTTTTGACCTTGTGTTACCAAATCAAAGGTAACTCCGCGTTGGGAACCCTGTTTCATATGAAATTTATTCCATCAGAATATAGATTGATATATGGTTCGACCATAGCTTTCTTATGGGTATTGGAGCATAATTGATATTCTGAAGTATTTGTTTGATGTGCCACTGGAATTCTGTCCGAAATCGAGCTTTGGTCGATTTCGCATATTCTGCTCCGTTCCTTTGGATATTTGAATTCGTCTAACCTTCTTATTGGAATTGAGCTAAATATGATTGCTTGGAAATCCCTGTACACTCTTGTTTTTATTTCATTCCAAATCTGAATACATTTGTGAGAGATTTGTTCTTTGTTTCGTATTGTCAGCAAAGGCACATGCACGTTTGTTGTTCCGCTGTGTGCTTCCGATATATGCTACTTATTGTTAAAACTGCCCTCTTGTACTCTGGTGTGTGGGATTGTCCGGACCTTTGCCAGAAAATGGTAAAGGGTATGCGCTTATTACCCGCCTCCGGGGGGGTCCCGCCTGTGGGATGCGCTTATTACCCGCCTCTGGAGGTCCCGCCCGTGGGATATTCGGACCTTTGCCGTGAAAAATGGTAAAGGGTATGTGCTTAGAGCCCCGCGATGCTCGGTTGACCCCTCGACTTCACCTAGGCGTGGGTGGAGGGATCTCCCAAACGTGGGAGACTTTGTCGGTGGTCATTCAGAAATGGATGACTCACATTTCGACCGAGATCCCACCACACCTTCTATATGTTTGATATGACATCCAGAGTTTTGGTGAGTTGTTTCTGTTCATGCTCTGGATAAGAATGATATGATTGCAATGTCAAGGACGACGTTTGAGCTTCTGTTTGATATTTGTTTTTGATATGCTCTGAAATGCTTCATTCACTGATGATTTTGCTTCGAAATGTTCCATATATCGTTGATATGCTTCGGAACATTTTATATGCCATTGATAAGCTCCGATATGTTTCCTTTGTTACTGATATGCTCCAATTACTCTATGCCCCAATCTGTCAGGAACCAAATACGTAAGATTGAAAGGACAATTGTGTGACGATGAATCTAAACCTATGGATTTTGTGTAAGATAAAGGATCCCTCATGTATAGGATTTTGGTATGTTAAGTTATATTCGTGTAAAGATATGATCTTATGGTAATCGTTGGTTTGGTGACTGCATAGACTTCCCCATTTAGAATTTATATTGTGGTTATTATTTTGATGAGTTGAGTTCTGATTGTATGAATTATCGAGTGATGTGGGGTATGTTTATGAATTGCACAAGGTTATGAATTTGTAGACTATAGAGGTGAAATTTTGATCTGAATGTTTTCTTAGTGACCTCAAATATGTGCTTGGATCCTGGGTTAGTTATGATGAAAATTTTAAATATTGTCGATATTTTTGAGGGGCGTGACAGAGGTGGTATCAGAGCATGATTTGAGAATCACTAAGAATATCATTTTTTTTTTGAGGTTTATTGACTATTGTCTTTTTTTTTTTTTTTGTAAGTAAAAGTAAATTGATTATGTGTAAAGTTTCTACAAATAGTTTTATCTATACAAGTCATAGACAAAGCCATGTAACTCATAGAGTGCGAATGCGATAGTTATGACTACACATGTTGTAGACTATAACTCCTAATTATAATCAAAATAGAAAATGTTTATCCAGGTATATCAAAATTTGGCATCATTCTCAAGATCTTTAGCTAATAGCAAAATTAAAATTGATAAAAATATATTTTTCTCTTTGGGTAAAGTGCTCCGTTTTGAGATCTTGCTCCATACAGGATCTTGAGTCTCTAATAATCTCTTTCAATAGTTGAGCATTGTTTGTGTGTTGACATTTAAAGATTCTGTTACATCTCTCCTTCCACATCCACCAAATAAGATCTGAAAGTAACCTTTGCTTGGTTGTGTGAGAGAGGCCTTTTCTTGAGAAACATTGCATGAGTTAAGCCTAGTTCTTGGTGCAAGTTTGGTTGCGGCAGATCTATTGAGTTCAAATCATTTGGAGAATCTCCTTCCATATCCATTTTGTATAATCACAAGCAAAAATAAAGGTGGTCAACAGTTTCTTCTTGTTGCATACAAAGGGAGCATCGGTTAACATGATAGATACCTCTTCTTTTCATATTGTCTATTGTAGGTAGTTTATTGAGAAGGGCCTGCCATGTACATAAGGAATGTCTTTGTGATCCCTATGATCCCATGTCCAACCGCTTGGGACCCACTTGTTATTTCTTTGCCTAATTTGATTCCATGCAGATGTGGCACTAAATTTGCCATTGTCATGAGGCCAAATAAGTTTATCCGAAGAGTTGTTCGTGATTGGAATAGCTACAATAGTCGGCCAAAGTGATAACATTTTGGGGAAATAGGATTAGGGGAGACACAGTGTACCGTTAGCAATGAATGAAGAAACCTTCCAATCTTTGGGAGCCCCGAGATCTTTTCAGTATTCTGTCACCATATAATTGAAATATACTCTTCCCATTCACCCAAGGATCGTACCACATATTAGTACTAGTTCGGAAGAGATTGCATAGGAAATGTGTTTGATTAGCCAATTCCTTGCCTTTAAAAATTCCTTTCCAAGTTTGCAGAGTGGTATGTTCTTGTTGAAATTTCCCAGATTGATTCTTTTGAAAGATACCTAGCAGAAACCCAATGTGACCATAAGGAACATTTGTTTTGCAAAAGATCCCACAATTGCTGCACCAGACATGCTTGATTCCACTCTCTAGTATTTCTCAAGTTTAGCCCCCCTTCATCTTTCGGTTTGCAAATGCTATCCCAATTTACCATATGCATTGCCTTATCATTTGTGCCATTCCAGAAGAAGTTCATTAATAACCGTTCAATATCTTGGAGAAGTCCAGCAGGTAGAAGAAATGCATTACACCAATATATAGAGTAGGAGTGCAATACCGAACGGATGAGTTCGAGTCGTCCTGCCATTCCAAAAGAAGTTTATTGACTATTGTCGATATGAACTTCCCACAGCAATGGGTTAATTGGATTCAATCTTGCCTGGAAACTCCAAAGTTTTCGATACTCTTTAATGGCTCACCAATTGGTTTTTTTGGGAGCACGAATGGCATCCGACAAGGTGATCCACTCTCTCCGTATCTTTTTACTATTGCGATGGAAGGACTTAGTCTGTATGTTGGAACACCTGAGTCTTAAATGGCAGCATTAAGGTACCCATTCTTTGGTTACATTCATATATCACATATAACATTTGCAGATGACTTACTTATCTTTTCTCCAAAATGAACCAACTTCAAGAAAGAACACGGCTACTATTATGAATGACTTTGGTATGGTTTCGGACTTGATTAAATCATGCTAAAAGTAAAGTATATATGAGCCCTTACGTTGAGGATAATGTCTTTATTGCACAAACTTTGGGGGTTAGTGAGGGAAGCTTGCGGGTTCCTTATTTGGGTCTCCCGCTCATATCCACAGGCATTCACAAAACCCACTTTGTCAGCCTAAAAAAAAAAAAAAATAAAGAATAGAATTTCTTCTTGGAAAAATAGGTTTCTATCAAAAGCAGGACGACTCGAACTCATCCGTTCGGTATTGCACTCCTACTCTATATATTGGTGTAATGCATTTCTTCTACCTGCTGGACTTCTCCAAGATATTGAACGGTTATTAATGAACTTCTTTCTCGAATGGCACAAATGATAAGGCAATGCATATGGTAAATTGGGATAGCATTTGTAAAGAAAAAAGATGAAGATGGGGGGCTAAACTTGAGAAATACTAGAGATTGGAATCAAGCATGTCAGTGCAGCAATTGTGGGATCTTTTGCAAAACAAATGTTCCTTATGGTCACTTTGGGTTTCTGCTAGGTATCTTTCAAAAGAATCAATGGGAAATTTCAACAAGAACATACCACTCTGCAGCTTGGAAAGGAATTTTAAAGGCAAGGAATTGGCTAATCAAACACATTTCCTATGCAATCTCTTCCGAACTAGTACTAATATGTGGTACGATCCTTGGGTGAATGGGAAGAGTATATTTCAATTATATGGTGACAGAATACTTAAAAGATCTCGGGGCTCCCAAAGATTGGAAGGTTTCTGAGTTCATTGCTAACGGTACACTGGTGTCTCCCTAATCCTATTTCCCAGAAATGTTATCACTTTGGCCGACTATTATAGCTATTCCAATCACGAACAACTCTTCAGATAAACTTATTTGGCCTCATGACAATGGCAAATTTAGTGCCACATCTGCATGGAATCAAATTAGGCAAAGAAATAACAAGTGGGTCCCAAGCAGTTGGACATGGGATCAAAGGGATCACAAAGACATTCCTTATGTACATGGCAGGCCCTTCTCAATAAACTACCTACAATAGACAATATGAAAAGAAGAGGTATCTATCATGTTAACCGATGCTCCCTTTGTATGCAACAAGAAGAAACTGTTGACCACCTTTATTTTGCTTTGTGATTATACAAAATGGATATGGAAGGAGATTCTCCATGATTTGAACTCAATAGACTGCCGAACCAAACTTGCACCAAGAACTAGGCGAACTCATGCAATGTTTCTCAAGAAAAGGTCCTCTCACACAACTGGCAAAGGTTACTTTCAGATGCGCTATTTGGTGGATGTGGAAGGAGAGATGTAACAGAATCTTTAAATGTCAACACACAAACAATGCTCAGCTATTGAAAGAGATTATTAGAGACTCAAGATCCTGTATGGAGCAAGATCTCAAAACGGAGCACTTTACCCAAAGAGAAAAATATATTTTTATCAATTTTAATTTTGCTATTAGCTAAAGATCTTGGGAATGATGCCAAATTTTGATATATCTGGATAAACATTTTCTATTTTGATTATAATTAGGAGTTATAGTCTACAACATGTGTAGTCATAACTATCGCATTCGCACTCTATGAGTTACATGGCTTTGTCTATGAATTGTATAGATAAAGCTATTCGTAGAAACTTTACACATAATCAATTTACTTTTACTTACCAAAAAAACAAAGGCGAGGGACGACGCACACAAAACGAGTGCGATCATACCAGCACTAAAGCACCGGATCCCATCAAAACTCCGAAGTTAAGCGTGCTTGGGCTAGAGTAGTACTAAGATGGGTGACCCCCTGGGAAGTCCTCGTGTTGCACTCCTATTTGTGTCCTGAGCGACCAAAACATCTCCCGTCGACCTCCGAGGCGATGGTTTTGGGCCGCAAAATTTGCCGTGACCGCTACGCAGTGTGTCTCGTGGGGCTCCGAGAGAGCTTTCCGGAATGGGGTCGCAATAGCGATTCCGAGTTCGTTCGAGAAAGTTCAGAGGGTTTCGGCGCACGCTTGTCGTGTCCGGTGTGCGGTCGGCCTCGTGGGCATCGGAGAGATCCGAGAATGGCGATTCCGAGATCGTTCGAGGGTTTCGGGGCGCGCGAGGATCCCCGGTCGTCGATGCGCCCGTCCGTGGCGATGCACAAAAGGCGGGACGCGCGATACAAAACGAGAGCGATCATACCAGCACTAAAGCATTGGATCCCATCAGAACTCTGAAGTTAAAGCGTGCTTGGGCGAGAGTAGTACTAGGATGGGTGACCCCCGGGAAGTCCCGTGTTTTTTTTGCTTTTTGTGCCCGGCGACCAAAACCTCTCCCGTCGACCTCTCGAGGCAATGGTTTTGGGCATCGAAATTTGCCGTGACCGCTACGCGGTGTGTGTCTCGTGGTGCTTGAGAGAGCTTTCGGAATGGGGTCGCAATAGCGATTCGAAGTTCGATTCGAGAAAGTTTAGAGGGTTTTCGGCCACGCTTATCGTGGTCCGTTCTTATGCGCGTCGGCCTCGTGGGGATCGGAGAGATCCGAGAATGGTGATTCCGAGATCATTCGAGGGGTTTGAGGGGCGCAAAGGGTCCCCGGTCGTCGATACGCCGTCCCGTGGCGTGCACAAAGGCGAGGGACGACGCGACACAAAACGAGTCGCGATCATACCAGCACTAAAGCACGGATCCCATCAGAACTCCGAAGTTAAGCGTGCTTGGGCGAGAGTAGTACTAGGATGGGTGAACCCCGGGAAGTCCTCATGTTGCACTCCTTTTTGTGCCTCGAGCTACCAAAACCTCTCCCGTCGACCTCCGAGGCAATGGTTTTGGGCCTCGAAATTTGCCGTGACCGCTACGCAGTCAGTCTCGTGGGGCTCCGAGAGAGCTTTCCGAAATGGGGTCGCAATAGCGATTCCGAGTTCGTTCGAGAAAGTTCAGAGGGTTTCGGCGCACGCTTGTCGTGTCCGGTGCGCGGTCGGCCTCGTGGGCATCGGAGAGATCTGAGAATGGCGATTCCGAGACCGTTCGAGGGTTTCGGGGTGCGCGAGGGTCCCCGGTCGTCGGTACACCGTCCGTTACCTGCACAAAGGCAAGGGACGACGCACACAAAACGAGTGCGATCATACCAGCCCTAAAGCATTGGAACCCATCAGAACTCCGAAGTTAAGCGTGCTTGGGCGAGAGTAGTACTACGATGGGTGACCCCCTGGGAAGTCCTCGTGTTGCACTCCTTTTTGTTCCCCGAGCGACTAAAACCTCTCCCGTCGACCTCCGAGGCGATGGTTTTGGGCCTCCAAATTTGACATGACCACTACACAGTCAATCTCGTGGGGCTCCGAGAGAGCTTTCCGGAATGGGGTCGCAATAGCGATTCCGAGTTTGTTCGAGAAAGTTCAGAGGGTTTCGGCGCACGCTTGTCGTGTCCGATGCGCGGTCGGCCTCGTGGGTATCGGAGAGATCCGAGAATGGCGATTCCGAGATCGTTCGAGCGTTTCGGGGCATGCGAGGGTCCCCGGTCGTCGATACGCCGTCCGTGACGTGCACAAAGGCGAGGGACGACGCACACAAAACGAGTGCGATCATACCAGCTACTAAAGCACTGGATCCCATCAGAACTTCGAAGTTAAGCGTGCTTGGGCGAGAGTAGTACTAGGATGGGTGAACCCCTGGGAAGTCCTCGTGTTGCACTCCGTTTTGTGCCCCGAGCGACCAAAACCTCTCCCGTCGACCTTCGAGGCGATGGTTTTGGGCCTCGAAATTTGCCGTGACCGCAACGCAGTGTGTCTCGTGGGGCTCCTAGAGAGCTTTCCGGAATGGGGTCGCAATAGCGATTCCGAGTTCGTTCGAGAAAGTTCAGAGGGTTTCGGCGCACGCTTGTCGTGTCCGGTGTGCGGTCTGTCACGTGGGCATCGGAGAGATCTAAGAATGGCGATTCCGAGATCGTTCGAGGGTTTCGCGACGTTCGAGGGTCCCCGGTCATCGGTACGCCGTCTGTGACGTGCACAAAGGCGAGGGACGACGCACATAAAACGAGGGCGATCATACCAGCAGTAAAGCTTCGGATCCCATCAGAACTCCAAAGTTAAGCGTGCTTGGGCGAGAGTAGTACTAGGATGGGTGACCCCCTGGGAAGTCCTCGTGTTGCACTCCTTTTTGTGCCCCGAGCGACCAAAACCTCTCCCGTCGACCTCCGAGGCGATGGTTTTGGGCCTCGAAATTTGCCGTGACCGCTACGCAGTGTGTCTCGTGGGGCTCCGAGAGAGCTTTCCGGAATGGGGTCGCAATAGCGATTCCGAGTTCGTTCGAGAAAGTTCAGAGGGTTTCGGCGCACGCTTGTCGTGTCCGGTGCGCGGTCGGCCTCGTGGGCATCGGAGAGATCCGAGAATGGCGATTCCGAGATCGTTCGAGGGTTTCGGGGCGCGCGAGGATCCCCGGTCGTCGGTACGCCGTCCGTGACGTGCACAAAGGTGAGGGACGACGCACACAAAACGAGTGCGATCATACCAGCACTAAAGCACCGGATCCCATCAAAATTCCGAAGTTAAGCGTGCTTGGGCTAGAGTAGTACTAAGATGCGTGACCCCCAGGGAAGTCCTCGTGTTGCACTCCTTTTTGTGCCCTGAGCGACCAAAACCTCTCCCGTCGACCTCCGAGGCGATGGTTTTGGGCCTCGAAATTTACCGTGACCGCTAAGCAGTGTGTCTCGTGGGGCTCGAGAGCTTTCCGAATGGGGTCGCAATAGCGATTCCAAGTTTGATCGAGAAAGTTCAGAGGGTTTCGGCGCGACGCTTTGTCGGTCCGCGCGCTGGTCGGCCTCGTGGGCATCGGAGAGATCCGAGATTGGCAATTCCGAGATCATTCGAGGGTTTCGGGCGCCGCGAGGATCCCCCGGTCGTCGGTACGCCGTCCGTGGACGCACAAAGGCGAGGGACGACGCGACACAAAACGAAAAGCGATCATACCAGCACTAAAGCACCGGATCCCATCAGAACTCCGAAGTTAAGTGTGCTTGGGGAGAGTAGTACTAGGATGGGTGACCCCCATGGAAGTCCTCGTGCTACACTCCTTTTGTGCCCCCGCGACCAAAACCTCTCCGTCGACCTCCAAGGCGATGGTTTTGGGCCTCGAAATTTGCCCGTGACCACTACGCGTCAGTCTCGTGGGCTCCGGAGAGAGCTTTCCAGAATGGGGTCGCAATAGCGATTCGAGTTCGCTTCGAGAAAGTTCAGAGGGTTTCGGGCGACGCTTGTCGTGGTCCGTGTCGCGGTCGGTCTCGTGGGCATCGGAGAGATCTGAGAATGGCGATTCCGAGATCGTTTGAGGGTTTCGGGGCGCGCGAGGGTCCCCGGTCGTCGATACGCCGTCCGTGACGTGCACAAAGGCGAGGGACGACGACACAAAACGAGTGCGATCATACCAGCACTAAAGCATTGGATCCCATCAGAACTCCGAAGTTAAGCGTGCTTGGGCGAGAGTAGTACTAGGATGGGTGACCCCCTGGGAAGTCATCGTGTTGCACTCCTTTTTGTGCCCCGAGCGACCAAAACCTCTCCCGTCGACCTCCGTGGCGATGGTTTTGGGTCTCGAAATTTGCCGTGACCGCTACGCAATGTGTCTCGTGGGGCTCCGAGAGAGCTTTCCGGAATGGGGTCGCAATAGCGATACATAGTTCGTTCGAGAATGTTCAGAGGGTTTCGGCGCACACTTGTCGTGTCCGGTGCGTGGTCGGCCTCGGAGAGATCCGAGAATGGCGATTCCGAGATCGTTCGAGGGTTTCGGGGCGCGCGAGGATCCCTGGTCGTCGGTACGCCGTCCGTGACGTGCACAAAGGTGAGGGACGACACACATAAAACGACTGCGATCATACCAGCACTAAAGCACCGGATCCCATTAAAATTCCGAAGTTAAGCGTGCTTGGGCTAGAGTAGTACTAAGATGCGTGACCCCCTGGGAAGTCCTCGTGTTGCACTCCTTTTTGTGCCCTGAGCGACCAAAACCTCTCCCGTCGACCTCCGAGGCGATGGTTTTGGGCCTCGAAATTTGCCGTGACCGCTAAGCAGTGTGTCTCGTGGGGCTCCGAGAGAGCTTTCCGGAATGGGGTCGCAATAGCGATTCCAAGTTTGATCGAGAAAGTTCAGAGGGTTTCGGCGCACGCTTGTCGTGTCCGGTGCGCGGTCGGCCTCGTGGGCATCGGAGAGATCCGAGAATGGCGATTCCGAGATCGTTCGAGGGTTTCGGGGCGTGCGAGGGTTTCGGGGCGTGCGACGATAAACTTGAAGTGCTGATATCAAGCAAGGAGGCAAATCATGCCTAATAACTCAAAGAAAAATATAGGCTGATCTGGTATGCAGAAAGTAATTATTTTTTTGTAACAATCAATACTAGCGTGATGAGAAGATTACCAATCCATGCCAAGTATAATATCAAAGCCCTGGATTTCTAGGAGAATCAAATCAGCAAGGAGTTCGTGGTCCCCAATAGAGATCAAACAAGATGGGTAGACCAAGTTTGTTGCCAATGAATCTCCAACAGCAGTGGTTACATATAACATATAATCTAGGGTTTTAGGTAGAATATCCAAATGACAAGCAAAGTATTGTGAAACAAACGATAAGTTGGAGCCGGGATCAAACAAAACTTTTGCATTTCTTTTAGAAACATGAAGAATACCTTCCACCACTGATTTAGAAGCTTTAGAATGGTCGAATAGCAGGGTCTTGAGAGAGTTAAGATTTTCGAATTTATGCTGTCCATCCTGAGTTGGGCACAAGAATCCGAGAATGGCATTCAGATCAAAAAGATCACCTTCTATATACAACGCGGACACACAAAACGATCGTAAAAATAAACATACCAGCACTAAAGATCGTTAAGCAAAAACCAAAAATAGTATAAATCCTTTCAAAATAGGGAAGTGACCAAAACCTTTCCCAAAACCAAGGCAGGTTTTGGGCCTCAAAATTAAGATAATATCATTAAGTCTTCCTGGAATGAAACTCACGAGATTTAACTTAACATACCAATTTGCTGGCCGGCCTCAGATTGGAGGGGTCCCAAGAAAGGCACATCGGAAAGAGGGTTTAGATTCTCAAACACCGCATCATATGGACCAGCACAAAATCAAACTTGAATGAAACAAGCAGGAGGCATATCATCCCAAAGAACTCCAAAGAAAAATATTCCAATCTAGTTTCATGATGGTATTTTTTTGTAACAATTTTTGCACCCATGCATGCTCACCAAAAAATCATATCAAAGAAGGTTTGGATCTCAAGAAATTTGTCGTGACCCATATCCATATCAAACAAGAAGTCTCCAATGTCCAATGAATCTCCAAAATAACAAAACGATTGTTAGGACATAATATCCGGCAAACAGAGGTGAAACAGAATCTACAATTTGGATCAAACGTTTTGCATTGCTTTAGAAACATGAAATGGTAAGTCCTCCATTTACCAAGAATAAAAGTCCAGAGCAAACTCTAGCGGAATGGGGTTTAGAATAAAGGGCTTCTTCGCAGATTAAAATGTCCAAACTTTTCGGAACAAACAAAATATGACAAGCAAAATCAAAACACAAAATGTTTCAAAATAAAACAAAGTTGTCCAACAATCGTGGATTTAAATCCAAAATGTCTTGGCAATGAATTCATTCTTAGATCCATATATTTTTTATATAAACAATCCCACCAAACTCGGGGAAAGAATTTTGGCATTCAAACAAAGTTTAGGATCACTATCCGAAAACCATTCAAGGGACCCCGAACGTCACATCTCGGGAGACCACCACGACAAAACCATCCGTGAATGACAATCAGGGTAGGCAATTGAAATCCAAAAAGGAAATGTCCCAGAAAAGATTCCTAAAGTCTACCCCAAAGAAAGTTTCAAACCTTGTAATTATCCCACCTCAAAGGCACCAACAGGGTGGATCCCGAACCCTGTTTCAACAGCGTCTATAGGGCACCACCTGTTCGAATGTTTCAAAAAAAGGTGTCGGAAATCCCAACATCATCAGGGCAGATCCAAACACATTTAAGGTCACTGACGGAAGCACATTTGTTGTATTTTTACCGAAGGGGTCTTCAAAACATAGGAAAGGTATTCAGTTTGGAAGAAATAAAACAAGAGTGTGATTGAATTTCCAAACAGAATCAAAACCAACGATTACCATAAGACTTGCCTTTTTTTGCCCGAAGTGAAAAGATCCAAAGGAAGAACAAACTTCCACTTTCAAAGCTCTTCTTTCTTGATACAACGATCCCATGCTAACAAAGATCCGAAGGCAAATTTAAACGGTGAATGCAGTTTAACATTAAGCAAAAATTCATGGCGAATCCATAACATAGGAGTCCGCAAGTCTAACATATGGTACAACATCGAAACAAGTTCCTAAACACAATTGATCGAGGGTTCTACATATTTAGTCCCAAAAACGAAATGGAGTACTGGTTTGGTAGAATTAAAGGCGAAGGTCGGATTCAACAGCATACGTAGGTAATTGAAATCCAATGGAACATTTCAAACCGTGCAAAAGAAAGATTTTAAAGTCTTCAGCAAATAAATATCAGCTTTGGCTCAAAAAAGAAGTCCTCATGAGATATTTTAGTATGAAAGGTGATAGTTCATGGTTTTGGGCTCGAGGGTGGGATAGGTTCAATTGAAACATTGTCCCCGTATGGGGTGTCAAAAAATAGCCATCCTGAACGTGTCAAAAGGAGGGATACAAAGATTGTCGTCTAAGGCGCTATCAAACAAAACTGAGAGATCCGAATGGCTTATCCCCGCTGATCCTTCGAGGGTTTTGAGCGCGAGAGCAAAGGTCCTGAAACATGGGTTCACAAAAAATAGGCATCAACCAGCCATGGTTCTTGATCCCATCGTGAACTCCGACATAAGCTCGGATGGGAACCCCGGAAGTCTCGCACAAATGTATTTTGATTGGACGCAGAGACTAAAACCTCCGAGGAATGGTTTTGGGCCTGGAATTTGCGTGTGACCAATAAGCATCGGGGACCAAATATTTGTTCCCCGAGTTCTCGAAAGCAAGAACCAAAACCCAATCAATCAAATATCTCGAATTCCGAGAGATCTGAGGGTTTCGGGTTCTGTTTCTGATGGACCATTTTAATGTTGAAACCCCGACACAAAAACGAAAGTCATACCAGCAGATCAAAGCAACAAATCCCAGAGAAGGCTCGAATGGGTTTCAACAGACAATTTTTGTAGATTTTCCGGAAGTCCCTCGTAAACTTCCTGTTTCAGTCACCAAAAAGTTCAAAATCAGTTTGGTTTCAATTCTGTCGCGGACCGCAACCAGCGTTTTAGTCCGGACAGGTTATGAATGGGGTCGGTTTACAGGGCGGGAAAGTTCAGAGGGGAGAGATCATGAGAATTTCAACCGGTCAAAATCTGCGTCACGAGGAAGATCGGAGAATGAGGCATTCAAGGTCAAAATAGTTTCGGGCCGAGGGTCACAGCCATCGGATCCCACAATGGCGAGGGTTTAATGAAATGAAAATGACCATGGATCATACCAGCACTAAAGCACCGGATCCCATCAGAACTCCAAAGTTAAATTCAACATAAAAACAGAGAGTAGTACTAGGATGGGTGACCCCTTGGGAAGTCCTCCTGTTACACTCCTTTTTGTGCCCCAAAGACCAAAACCTCTCCGCCGACCTCCGAGGCGATGGTTTTGGGGCTCGAATTTGCCGTGACCGCTACGCAGTCAGTCTGTCTTAAGAACGAATGAGAGCTTTCCCGAATGGGGGTCGCAATTTGATTCCGAGTTCGCTCGAGAAAGTTCAGAGGGTTTCGGCAAGCACGCTTGTCGTGTCCGGCGCTATCGCCACGTGGGCACGGAGATCCGAGAATGGCGACCAGGATCCTTCGAGGGTTTCGCTGAGGATCCCTCAAGTCAGTTGCACGTCAGTCCGCGACGTGCACAAAGCATGGACGACGTGACAAAAACGAAGTGCTACCATACCAGCATTCAAAGCATTGATCCCATCGTGAACCCCAAGTTAAGTGTGCTTGGGCAGAGGTACTAGGATGGGTGACCCTTGGGAAGTCCCTCGTGGTTAAAATCTCTTTGTGCTCGAAGTGACCAAAACCTCTCCGGACCTCGAGTACATGGTTTTGGTCTCGAATTTGCCGTGACAAGCACGTTAATCTTTGTGGGGCTCCTGAGAGAGCTTTTCCAGAATGGGGTCGGCATACGCTTCCAAGTCTGCTCGGTGAAAGCACCAGAGGGCTTCGGGTCACGCTGTCGGTGAAACCGTGCACGGTCGCCTCGTGGGGATCGGAGAGATCCGGAGAATGGCGATTCCAGATCGTCGAGGGTTTCGGGCCATGTAGGGTCCCTTCGGTCATCGACACGTCCTGACATGCACAAAGGCGCAGGGACAACGACATAAAACAAGCGTATCAGTCTAGCACTAAAAGCACCTAATCATCAGAACTCCGGTTAAGCGTGTTGGGGCGGTGAGGCAGTACCAGGATTGCGACCCCCCGGGAAGTCCGCCGTGTTGCATTCTTCTGTTTGTGCCTGAAGCCACCAAAACTTCTCCGCTGTAATTCTCCCGAGGCGATGGTTTTGGGCCTCGAAATTTGCCGACCGCTAAGCAGTAAGATCTGTGGGCCTGAGAGCTTTCCGTAATGGGGTCGGCAATAGCGATCCGAGTTCGTTGGAGAAGTTCAGAGGGTTTCAAAGACGCTTGTCTGGTGGTCGGTCGGCCTCAGGGCATCGGAGATCCGCGAATGGCGATTCGAGATCTTTTCGAGGGATTCAGGGCATGCGAGGGTCCCTGGGTCGGTCACGCCGTACGGACGTGCAATAAAGGCGAGGGACGACGCTCACAAAACGAAAGTGCGATCATCCCAGCACTAAAAGCACCGATCCCATCAGAATCCGAAGGTTGGCGTGCTTGGGCGAGAGTAGTACTAGGATGGTGACCGGGAAGTCCTCGTTGCAGTCCTTTGTGTTCTGAGCGACCAAAACCTTCTCCTGTCGACATCCGAGGCGATGGTTTGGGGCTCGAATTTTGTCCGCGACCGCTAAGCAGTCAGTCCGCGGGCCCCGAGAGAGCTTTCCGGAATGGGGTCGCAATAGCATTCTGAGTTCATTCGGAGAAAGTTCTAGAGGGTTTCGACGCTTGACTTTGTCGTGGCGCGGTTTGGCCGCTCAGGCATCGAAGAGATCCGAGATTGGCGACCAGATCTCGAGAGGGAGGGTATCCAGGGTCCCTGGCCGCCGGTACGCCGCACGGACGCACAAAGGCGCAGGGAGGACGCCACAAAACGAGCGCTATCATCCCAGCACTAAAGCATTGATCCCATCAGAACCCGCCAAGTTATGACTGGGCGAGAGAAAATTAGGATGGTGACCGGAAGTCCGTGGTTGCAGCACTGCTGCGCTCCGGTGCTTACCAAACCCTCCGGCCGACCGAGGCTATGGTTTTGGCCTCACTGTCGGACCGCTATTGCAGTCGGCCTCGGGGCTCGATGAGTTTTCCGGATCGGGGGTCGCAATAGCGCATTCCTAGTCCTGATCGGTAGTGCACCGGAGGTTCTACACGCTTAATGTTCTGCGCGCCGGCCGCCTCGCGGGCACGGAGAGAACCGAGAATGGCTTATTCCCAGAGATCGCTCAGGTTTCGCCAGGGTCCTCGTCGGCTGGTCGGCCCCGCGATTCTAAAAGAAGGGACGACGACAAAAAACTAGTGCGATCATACCAGCACTAAAGCACCGGATCCCATCAGAACCGTACATGGTTAAGTGTGCTTGGAAAAAGAAGAGTAGTAATAGGATGGTGACCTGGGAAGTCCTATTTCGTTGCACTCCTTTTTGTGCCCCATTTGAAAAAAAAACCTCTCCCGCCCGACCAAGAAGGCGATGGTTTTGGGCCTGAATTTGCCGGACACGACCACGCAGTCAGTCTGGTGGGTTCGAATGAGAGCTTTCCGAATGGGGTCGCAATAGCATTCCGAAGTTGTCGAGAAAGTTCAGAGGGTTTCGCGCACGCTTGTCAATTTTGACCGCTACAACAGGGTATCCTTGAGGGGGCACAAAGTTACATGGGTCGACCATGAGTGATAAAGCTCAGGGAACTTTGCATAATCAAAATTTTAGGGAGGCTCCCAAAGATCCAAAGAATGGTGATCCAAAGACTTAAGCTAAGATCGTTCGAGGGTTATCATGGACACAAAACGAAAAGTGATCATCCCAGCACTAAAGCACCTGATCCCATCAAAACTCCGGGTTGCATGCTTGGGCGAGAGTAGTACTAGGATGGGTGACCCCCGGGAAGTCCTCGTGTTGCACTCCTTTTGTGCCCCGAAGCGACCAAAACCCTCCCGCCGACCTCCGAGGCATGGTTTTGGGCCTCGAATTTGCCGTGACTGCCAGGCAGTCAGGCCTCTGGGGCTCCAGAGAGCTTTCCGGAATGGGGTCGCAATAGCATTCCGAAGTTCGCTCGAGAAAGTTCAGAGGGTTTCGGCGACGCTTGTCGCGGGGTCCGGTGCGGCCGGTCTCAAAGGGCATCGGAGAGATCCGAGAATGGCGATTCGGAGATCGTTTCGAGGGTTTCGGGCCGCGAGGGTCCTTTGTCCGACCGACCCTGACGTGCGGACGGCACAAAGGCTTGAAGGGACGACGACACAAAACGAAAAAGCGATCATACCAGCACTAAAGCACGGGATCCCATCAGAACTCCTAAGTTGTTTGGGCAGAGTAGTACTAGGATGGGTGACCCCCCTGGGAAGTCCTCATGTTGCACCTTTTGTGCCCCCGAAGCCACCAAAAACCTCTCCCCGGCCGACCTCCGAGGCGATGGTTTTGGGCCTCGAAATTTGCCGTGACCGCCTAAGTAGTCAGTCTCGTGGGGCTCCAGAGAGCTTTCCCGAATGGGGTCGCAATCCATTCCGAAGTTCGCTCGAGAAAGTTCAGAGGGTTTCGCGACGCTTGTCGGGTCCCGCGCGCGGTCGGCCTCGTGGGCATCGGAGAGATCCGAGAATGGCGATTCCGGAGATCGCTCGAGGGTTTCGGACGCTCGAGGGTCCCCTCGGGTCATCGACACGCCGTCCGTGACGCACAAAGGCGAGGGACGACGACACAAAACGAAGGGCGCATCATACCAGCACTAAAGCACCGATCCCATCAGAACTCGGGTTAAGCGTGTTTGGGCGAGAGTAGTACTAGGATGGTGACCCCCCGGGAAGTCCTCGTTGCACTCCTTTTTTGTGCCCCGAGCCACCAAAAAACCTCTCCCCGACCTCCGAGGCGATGGTTTTGGGCCTCGAATTTGCCGTGACCGCCACGCAGTCAGTCTCTCTGGGGCTCCGAGAGAGCTTTTCCGAATGGGGTCGCAATAGCCATTCCGAAGTTCGCTCGAGAAAGTTCAGAGGGTTTCGCGACGCTTGTGTCGGTCCGCGCGCGCGGTCGGCCTCGCGGGCATCGGAGAGATCCGAGAATGGCGATTCCGAGATCTTTCGAGGGTTTCGGGCGCGAGGGTCCCCCGTCGTCGAGACGCCATCCCGGACGCACAAAGGCGAGGGACGACGCACACAAAAACGAAAGGCGATCATACCAGCACTAAAGCACCGGATCCCATCAGAACTCCAAAGTTAAGCTGTTTGGGCGAGAGTAGTACTAGGGATGGGTGACCCCTTGGGAAGTCCTCGTGTTGCACTCTTTTTTGTGCCCCGAGTGACCAAAACCTCTCCCGGCCGACTCCCGAGGCGATGGTTTTGGGCCTCGAAATTTGCCGCCGGACCGCCACGCAGTCAGTCTCGCGGGGCTCCAGAGAGCTTTTCCGGAATGGGGTCGCAATAGCGCATTCCGAGTTCGCTCGAGAAAGTTCAGAGGGTTTCGGCGCACGCTTGTCGCGGTCCGGTGCGCGGTCGGCCTCGTGGGCATCGGAGAGATCCGAGAATGGCGATTCCGAGATCTTCGAGGGTTTTGGGGCGCGAGGGTCCCCCCGGTCGTCGATACGCCGTCCGTGACGCACAAAGGCGAGGGACGACGCACACAAAACGAAAGCGATCATACCAGCACTAAAGCACCGGATCCCATCAGAACCCCGGGTTAAGCGTGTTTGGGCGAGAGTAGTACTAGGATGGGTGACCCCCGGGAAGTCCTCGTGGTTGCACTCTTTTTTTGTGCCCCGAAGGACCAAAACCTCTCCCCGTCGACCTCCGAGGCGATGGTTTTGGGCCTCGAAAATTTGCCGTGACCGCCACGCAGTCAGTCTCGCGGCTCCGAGAGAGCTTTTCCGGAATGGGGTCGCAATAGTGATTCCGAAGTTCGCTCGAGAAAGTTCAGAGGGTTTGGCGACGCTTGTCGGTCCGCGCGCGGTCGGCCTCGTGGGCATCGGAGAGATCCGAGAATGGCGATTCCGAGATCGTTCGAGGGTTTCAGGGGGCATGCGAGGGTCCCCGGTCGCCGGACGCCGTCTCCGGGAAAGGGCAACAAAGGCGAGGGACGACGCACACAAAACGAAAGCGCATCATACCAGCACTAAAGCACCGGATCCCATCAGAACTCCGGGTTAAGCTGCGTTTGGGCGAGAGTAGTACTAGGATGGGTGACCCCTGGGAAGTCCCGTGTTGCACTCCTTTTTTGTGCCCCGAAGGACCAAAACCTCTCCCCGCCGACCTCCCGAGGCGATGGTTTTGGGCCTCGAATTTGCCGTGACCGCCACGCAGTCAGTCTCGGGGTCTCAGAGAGCTTTTCTCGAATGGGGTCGCAATAGCACATTCCGAGTTCGCTCGAGAAAGTTCAGAGGGTTTCGCGCACGCTTGTCGTGGTCCCGTGCGCCGGTCGGCCTCGTGGGCATCGGAGAGATCCGAGAATGGCGATTCCGAGATCTTTCGAGGGTTTGGGGCGCGCGAGGGTCCCCGGTCGTCGTCGATACGCCGTCCGGGGACGCACAAAGGCGGAGGGACGACGCACACAAAACGAAAAGCGATCATACCAGCACTAAAGCACCGGATCCCATCAGAACTCCAAAGTTAAGCATGCTTGGGCGAGAGTAGTACTAGGGATGGGTGACCCCCTGGGAAGTCCTCGTTGTTGCACCTTTTTTTGTGCCCCGAAGGCACCAAAACCTCTCCCGCCGACCTCCGAGGCGATGGTTTTGGGCCTCAAATTTGTCGTGACCGCCACGCAGTCAGTCTCGTGGGGTCCCAGAGAGCTTTTTTCCGAATGGGGTCGCAATAGCGCATTCCGAAGTTCGCTCGAGAAAGTTCAGAGGGTTTCAAGACGCTTGTCGTGGTCCGTGCGGTCGGCGGCCTCGGGCATCGGAGAGATCCGAGAATGGCGATTACGAGATCTTTCGAGGGATTCAGGGCGCGCGAGGGTCCCCGGTCGTTGGTACGCCGTACGGGACGTGCACAAAGGCGAGGGACGACGCACACAAAACGGTGCGATCATACCAGCACTAAAGCACCGGATCCCAACAGAACTCCGAAGTTAAGCGTGCTTGGGCGAGAGTAGTACTAGGATGGGTGACCCCCTGGGAAGTCCTCATGTTGCACTCCTTTTTGTGCCCCGAGCGACCAAAACCTCTCCCGTCGACCTCCGAGGCGATGGTTTTGGGCCTCGAAATTTGCCGTGACCGCTACGCAGTCACTCTCGTGGGGCTCCGAGAGAGCTTTCCGGAATGGGGTCGCAATAGCGATTCCGTGTTCGTTCGAGAAAGTTCAGAGGGCTTCGGTGCACGCTTGTCGTGTCCGGTGCGCGGTCGGCCTCGTGGGGATCGGAGAGATCCGAGAATGGCGATTCCGAGATCGTTCGAGGGTTTCGGGGCGTGCGAGGGTCCCCGGTCGTCGGTACGCCGTCCGTGACGTGCACAAAGGCGAGGGACGACGCACACAAAATGAGTGCGATCATACCAGCACTAAAGCACCGGATCCCATCAGAACTCCAAAGTTAAATGTGCTTCAGCGAGAGTAGTACTAGGATTGTTTTCCCCCTGGGAAGTCCTCGTGTTACACTCCTTTTTGTGCCCCGAGCGACCAAAATCTCTCCCGTCGACCTCCGAGGCGATGGTTTTGGGCCTCGAAATTTGCCGTGACCGCTACGCAGTGTGTCTCGTGGGGCTCCGAGAGAGCTTTCCGGAATGGGGTCGCAATAGCGATTCCGAGTTCGTTCGAGAAAGTTCAGAGGGTTTCAGCGCACGCTTGTCGTGTCCGGTGCGCGGTCGGCCTCGTGGGCATCGGAGAGATCCGAGAATGGCGATTCTGTGATCGTTCGAGGGTTTCGGGGCGTGCGAGGGTCCCCGGTCGTCGGTACGCCGTCCGTGACGTGCACAATGGCGAGGGACGACGCACACAAAATGAGTGCGATCATACCAGCACTAAAGCACCGGATCCCATCAGAACTCCAAAGTTAAATGTGCTTCAGCGAGAGTAGTACTAGGATTGGTGACCCCCTGGGAAGTCCTCATGTTACACTCCTTTTTGTGCCCCGAGCGACCAAAATCTCTCCCGTCGACCTCCGAGGCGATGGTTTTGGGCCTCGAAATTTGCCGTGACCGCTACGCAGTCACTCTCGTGGGGCTCCGAGAGAGCTTTCCGGAATGGGGTCGCAATAGCGATTCTGAGTTCGTTCGAGAATGTTCAGAGGGTTTCGGCGCACGCTTGTCGTGTCCGGTGCGCGGTCGGCCTCGTGGGCATCGGAGAGATCCGAGAATGGCGATTCCGAGATCCTTCGAGGGTTTCGGGGCGCGCGAGGATCCCCGGTCGTCGGTACGCCGTCCGTGACATTCACAAAGGCGAGGGACAACGAAAAAAAAACGAAAGCGATCATACCAGCAATAAAGCATTGGATCCCATCAGAACTCCAAGTTAAGCGTTTTGGGCGAGAGTAGTACTAGGATGGGTGACCCCTGGGAAGTCCTCGTGTTGCACTCCTTTTTTTTTGTGCCCCGAAGCGACCAAAAAACCTCTCCGTCGACCTCCGAGGCGATGGTTTTGGGCCTCGAAATTTGCCGTGACCGCAACGCAGTGTGTCTCGTGGGGCTCTCGAGAGCTTTTCCGAATGGGGTCGCAATAGCGATTCTGAGTTCGCTCGAGAAAGTTCAGAGGGTTTCGCGCGACGCTTGTCGTGGTCCCGTGCGCCGGTCGGTCTCGTGGGGATCGGAGAGATCCGAGAATGGCGATTCCGAGATCGTTCGAGGGTTTCGGGCGCGGCGAGGGTCCCCGGTCGTCGATACGCCCGGCCCTTGACGCACAACAAAGGCGAGGGACGACGACACAAAACGAAAAGCGATCATACCAGCACTAAAGCACCGGATCCCATCAGAACACCTAAGTTAAGCGTGCTTGGGCGAGAGTAGTACTAGGATGGGTGACCCCCGGGAAGTCCTCGTGTTGCATTCCTTTTTTGTGCCCCGGCGACCAAAACCTCTCCGTCGACCTCTGAGGCGATGGTTTTGGGCCTCGAAATTTACCATGACCGCCACGCAGGTGTCTCGTGGGGCTCGAGAGAGCTTTCGAATGGGGTCGCAATAGCGATTCCGAGTTCGTTCGAGAAAGTTCAGAGGGTTTCGGGCAAGACGCTTGTCGTGGTCCGGCGCGCGGTCGGCCTCGTGGGGTTCGGAGAGATCCGAGAATGGCGATTCCGAGATCGTTCGAGGGTTTCGGCGCGCGAGGGTCCCCCGGTCGTCGCAGACGCCGTCCGTGGACGTGCACAAAGGCGATGGACGACGACACAAAACGAAAAGCGATCATACCAGCACTAAAGCACCGGATCCCATCAAAACTCCGAAGTTAAGCGTGCTTGGGCTAGAGTAGTACTAGGATGGGTGACCCCCTGGGAAGTCCTCGTGTTGCACTCCTTTTTGTGCCCCGAGCGACCAAAACCTCTCCGTCGACCTCCGAGGCGATGGTTTTGGGCCTCGAAATTTGCCGTGACCGCTAGGCAATGTGTCTCGTGGGGCTCCGAGAGAGCTTTCCGGAATGGGGTCGCAATAGCGATTCCGAGTTCGTTCGAGAAAGTTCAGAGGGTTTCGGCGCACGCTTGTCGTGTCCGGTGCGCGGTCGGCCTCGTGGGGATCGGAGAGATCCGAGAATGGCGATTCCGAGATCGTTCGAGGGTTTCGGGTCGCGCGAGGGTCCCCGGTCGTCGGTACGCCGTCCGTGACGTGCACAAAGGCGAGGGATGACGCACATAAAATGAGTGCGATCATACCAGTACTAAAGCATTGGATCCCATCAGAACTCCGTAGTTAAGCATGCTTGGGCGAGAGTAGTACTAGGATGGGTGACCCCCTGGGAAGTCATCGTGTTGCACTCCTTTTTGTGCCCCGAGCGACCAAAACCTCTCCCGTCGACCTCCGAGGCGATGGTATTGGGCCTCGAAATTTGCCGTGACCGCTAAGCAGTGTGTCTCGTGGGGCTCCAAGAGAGCTTTCCGGAATGGGGTCGCAATAGCGATTCTGAGTTCGTTCGAGAAAGTTCAGAGGGTTTCGGCGCACGCTTGTCGTGTCCGGTGCGCGGTCGGCCTCGTGGGCATCGGAGAGATCCGAGAATGGCGATTCTGAGATCGTTCGAGGGTTTCGGGGCGTGCGAGGGTCCCCGGTCGTCGGTACGCCGTCCGTGACGTGCACAATGGCGAGGGACGACGCATACAAAATGATTGCGATCATACCAGCACTAAAGCACCGGATCCCATCAGAACTCTGAAGTTAAGCGTGCTTGGGCGAGAGTTGTACTAGGATGGGTGACCCCCTGGGAAGTCCTCGTGTTGCACTCCGTTTTGTGCCCCGAGCGACCAAAATCTCTCCCGTCGACCTCCGAGGCGATGGTTTTGGGCCTCGAAATTTGCCGTGACCGCTACGCAGTTAGTCTCGTGGGGCTCCGAGAGGGCTTTCCGTAATGGGGTCGCAATAGCGATTCTGAGTTCGATCGAGCAAGTTCAGAGGGTTTCGGCGCACGCTTGTCGTGTCCGGTGCGCGGTCGGCCTCGTGGGCATCGGAGAGATCCGAGAATGGCGATTCCGAGATCCTTCGAGGGTTTCGGGGCGCGCGAGGATCCCCGGTCGTCGATACACAGTTCATGACGTGCATAAAGGTGAGGGACGACGCACACAAAACGAGTGCGATCATACCAGCACTAAAGCATTGGATCCCATCAGAACTCCGTAGTTAAGCGTGCTTGGGCGAGAGTAGTACTAGGATAGGTGACCCCCTTGGAAGTCCTCGTGTTGCACTCATTTTTGTGCCACGAGCGACCAAAACCTCTCCCGTCGACCTCCGAGGCGATGGTTTTGGGCCTCGAAATTTGCCGTGACCGCTAAGCAATGTGTCTCGTGGGGCTCCGAGAGAGCTTTCCGGAATGGGGTCGCAATAGCGATTCCGAGTTCGTTCGAGAAAGTTCAGAGGGTTTCGGCGCACGCTTGTCGTGTCCGGTGCGCGGTCGGCCTCATGGGCATCGGAGAGATCCGAGAATGGCGATTCTGAGATCGTTCGAGTGTTTCGGGGAGTGCGAGGGTCCCCGGTCGTCGGTACGCCGTCCGTGACGTGCACAATGGCGAGGGACGACGCACACAAAACGAATGCGATCATACCAGCACTAAAGCATCGGTTCCCATCAGAACTCCAAAGTTAAGCGTGCTTGGGCGAGAGTAGTACTAGGATGGGTGACCCCCTGGGAAGTCCTCGTGTTACACTCCTTTTTTTGCCCCGAGGGACCAAAACCTCTCCCGGCGACCTCCGAGGCGATGGTTTTGGGCCTCGAAATTTGCCGTGACCGCTACGCAGTCAGTCTCGTGGGGCTCCGAGAGAGCTTTCCGTAATGGGGTCGCAATAGCGATTCTGAGTTCGTTCGAGAAAGTTCAGAGGGTTTCGGCGCACGCTTGTCGTGTCCGGTGCGCGGTCGGCCTCGTGGGCATCGGAGAGATCCGAGAATGGCGATTCCGAGATCGTTCGAGGGTTTCGGGGCGCGCGAGGATCCCCGGTCGTCGGTACGCCGTCCGTGACGTGCACAAAGGCGAGGGACGACGCACACAAAACGAGTGCGATCATACCAGCACTAAAGCATTGGATCCCATCAGAACTCCGAAGTTAAGCGTGCTTGGGCGAGAGTAGTACTAGGATGGGTGACCCCCTGGGAAGTCATCGTGTTGCACTCCTTTTTGTGCCCCGAGCGACCAAAACCTCTCCCGTCGACCTTCGAGGCGATGGTTTTGGGCCTCGAAATTTGCCGTGACCGCAACGCAGTGTGTCTCGTGGGGCTCCGAGAGAGCTTTTCGGAATGGGGTCGCAATAGCGATTCCGAGTTCGTTCGAGAAAGTTCAGAGGGTTTCGGCTAACACTTGTCGTGTCCGGTGCGCGGTCGGCTTCGTGGGGATCGGAGAGATCCGAGAATGGCGATTCCGAGATCGTTCGAGGGTTTCGGGGCGTGTGAGGGTCCACGGTCGTCGGTACGCCGTCCGTGACGTGCACAAAGGCGAGGGACGACGCACACAAAACGAGTGCGATCATACCACCACTAAAGCATTGGATCCCATCAGAACTCCGAAGTTAAGCGTGCTTGGGCGAGAGTAGTACTAGGATGGGTGACCCCCTGGGAAGTCCTCGTGTTGCACTCCTTTTTGTGCCCCGAGTGACCAAAACCTCTCCCGTCGACCTCCGAGGTGATGGTTTTGGGCCTCGAAATTTGCCGTGACCACTACGCAGTCAGTCTCGTGGGGCTCGAGAGAGCTTTCCGGAATGGGGTCGAATAGCGATTCCGAGTTCGTCGAGAAAGTTCAGAGGGTTTTCGGGCGACGCTTGTCGCGGTCCGTTGCGCCGGTCGGCCTCGTGGGCATCGGAGAGATCCGAGAATGGCGATTCCGGAGATCGATTCGAGGGTTTCGGGGCGCGAGGGTCCCCGGTCGTCGGGTGCGACGTCCGTGACATGCACAAAGGCGAGGGGACGCACACAAAACGAAAGTGCGATCATACCAGCACTAAAGCATTGGATCCCATCGAACTCCGAAGTTAAGCGTGTTTGGGCGAGAGTAGTACTAGGATGGGTGACCCCTTGGGAAGTCATCGTGTTGCACTCCTTTTTTGCCCCGAAAGCGACCAAAAAACCTCCCCGTCGACCTCCGAGGCGATGGTTTTGGGCCTCGAATTTGCCGTGACCGCCACGCAGCAGTGTGTCGTGGGGCTCGAGAGAGCTTTCGGATTGGGGCGCAATAGCGATTCCGAAGTTCGTTCGAGAAAGTTCAGAGGGTTTCGGGCGACGCTTGTCGGTCAAGTGCGCGGTCGGCCTCGTGGGCATCGGAGAGATCCGAGAATGGCGATTCCGAGATCGTTCGAGGGTTTCGGGGCGCGCGAGGGTCCCCGGTCGTCGGTACGCCGTCCGTGACGTGCACAAAGGCGAGGGACGACGCACACAAAACGAGTGCGATCATACCAGCACTAAAGCATTGGATCCCATCAGAACTCCGAAGTTAAGCGTGCTTGGGCGAGAGTAGTACTAGGATGGGTGACCCCTGGGAAGTCATCGTGTTGCACTCCTTTTTGTGCCCCGAGCGACCAAAACCTCTCCCGTCGACCTCCGAGGCGATGGTTTGGGGCCTCGAAATTTGCCGTGACCGCTACACAGTGTGTGTCGTGGCGCTCCGAGAGAGCTTTCCAGATTGGGGTCGCAATAGCGATTCCGAGTACGTTCGAGAAAGTTCAGAGGGTTTCAGCGCACGCTTGTCGTGTCAAGTGCGCGGTCGGCCTCGTGGGCATTGGAGAGATCCGAGAATGGCGATTCCGAGATCGTTCGAGGGTTTCGGGGCGTGCGAGGGTCCCCGGTCGTCGGTACGCCGTCCATGACGTGCACAAAGGCGAGGGACGACTCACACAAAACGAGTGCGATCATACCAGCACTAAAGCTTCGGATCCCATCAGATCTCCGAAGTTAAGCGTGCTTGGGCAAGAGTAGTACTAGGATGGGTGACCCCCTGGGAAGTCATCATGTTGCACTCCTTTTTGTGCCCCGAGCGACCAAAACCTCTCCCGTCGACCTCCGAGGCGATGGTTTTGGGCCTCGAAATTTGCCGTGACCGCTACGCAGTGTATGTCGTGGGGCTCCGAGAGAGCTTTCCGGATTGGGGTCGCAATAGCGATTCCGAGTTCGTTCGAGATGTTAGGATCGGAGCAGCACTAAGAGGGGGGGGTGAATTAGTGCAGCGGATTAAAACTTCGGTTTTTAAAAAATCTTTCGTATGATAAGAGCGGAACTTGACAAGCTTAATCTTGAAAGCGTATTCTTAAATATGCGCAGCAAAAGTAATGAGGAACTAAAGCATATAAGAAGGTTTGCAATAATGTAAATAGCAATAATGAAATGCAAACCAAGGATCACGCCGATTTTAGAGTGGTTCGGTCAAATGACCTACTCCACTTGCGAGGCCCCTCTTCGATGAGGCTCCCACCTTCCACTAGCAAGTCTCTTGAAATGGAAGGGTAAATACCCCTCTTACAACTCTTTACAAGCGGTTCACTCTCTTACAGATTTTCGAGAAGAGATGAGGTGAACACTAGCAAATTGAAAAGAAGACAAGCTAACACTTTTCTATGACCTTTCTCTCAAACTCTTGCTGCTCAAAAAGTTGTGATCTCAGCTGAGATTTGAGGGGTATTTATAGGCCTCAAGAGGATTCAAATTTGGGCTCCAAAATTTGGGCTCCAAAATTCAAATTCTCTTTGGGTTCCCGATGCTGGCGGTGCCACCGCCCAGCCAAGCGGTGCCACCGCCCAGCCCAGGAGGTGTCACTGCCCAGCACTTTCGGGAAAGGCGGTGCCACCGCCTACAGATGTTTTTCAGCCCGCTCTGGTGTTTTCAACTCACCGCCATAGTGTTTTCATCCTATAGTGTTATAGGCCCCTACTTGGGTTATAGGATTAATACCTAATCCTAACCCTAATTAACATGCTAACTACGAATTTTAAAGACATTATATAAGCTATTACAAAGTCCATAAGTCAAGACTTCTTTCATGAAGCTTCCGCTGAACTTTCGCTGTCTTAGATAAACTCTGGAAACCATTCTGACGGACTCGGCAAGCTCTTAAACTTCACGATTTGATCTTGGCGAAGTTCCAACGAGCTTCTTCGGCAAGCTCGATCTTTCTCGCAAACTCTGCGAACTTCCCACGAACCTTCGGCGAGCTTCAAAAAAAACCCTTCGCAAGCTCCCTACTCATTCTCGGCTAGTTCGCGGCGTTTCCGATGATCCTTCGGACTTCCGTCGAACTCTTGAACTCCCAACGAATCCTTCGTGCTTGACTCCACACTTTGTTTCACTTTATGCCTTCATCGTTATCGTAGTTAATCCTGCACATGCAAACCAAAACTCTACTCCGATCTAGACAGTTATTACAACGCAATTGACATTTGCATTTGTTAAGACGTCATTGGTTGGCGCCCGTCTGATTCTTTTAGCACATCGTCCTCTCTTGCGGCTTGTTGCCCAATCGGCGGTTGACCTCCAACCCCGATATCCTTGGCGCAATTCCGCTCTCCTTGGCCCGATGCCCGACCTTCAAGCCTTATACGCCGTCCAATATCCCGACGTGATCTCCTCCGCAAGCGTCAATTCCTCCCTCGTTAACTGTCTAATTCTGATCGAGTAGACCTGCATCACTCAAAAAAATGCAGTTAAACATCTAAACACAATCAATTAGTTTCATCATCAAAATCCGAGATTCAACAATCTCCCCCTTTTGATGATGACAACTAATTGATGACTAACGAGTTAACCTTAACTCCCGGAGTTTAAACAAACTCCCCCTATCAATATGCCATTGATAGAACACTTGGATTATCTCAAATCCAAGTAACATTCATCACATGTTATGAAAAACATTTAAACCATCATGCAAATATATAAAATATTCAATTTAATGCATGAAGTCATCAATATACTTCTCCCCCTATGTCATCAACAAAAAGGAGAAGTAGCTCTAGCTATTTTAAAAGATATGCAAGTTTTTACAACATGAAGCAAGATTTTTATCACAACATATAAGCACAAAAGCATAGCAAGATTCTTAAGTTCAATCATGGCAATTCAACACTTGCTTCTTGTGCAAGATTGCACTTTGCTTTTCTTTGCAAGTAACAATATTTATGATGTTTGATATAGCAAATTTTATATCATGCAAGGTAGCAAACTTTTGTGATGTTCAAGATAGTAAGTTCTTTCAATGAAATGATTGAGCTAGGAAATTTTTACGATATGTAAGTTTTACTACATAAAAGCTAGTAAAAATTTCAAAAGCAAATGCAAGATAGCTTTCTTGTGTAAGCTCATGATTCTTGCTTTCGAGATGAGCAAACTAATAAGTTTTGCCCCTTTTGCGATGTCTCGTTTGTTTTTTTTTTCTCTTTTTGCTTCTTTGTCTTGTGTAAGCTAGCTATCTCCCCTTTGTCGTTGTCAAAAAAGAAGGAAAGACCCTTTACATCAATTATGACAAAGGTAAGTATCAATCTCATTTGTGCATCATTATATTTTCAAATTAAAACATGCACTATTCAAAAAAACCTTATATTTCATTTATTGTGATATTGAATAAATCAATCAACATTATGAGCATATCATACATGATACATCTTTTTGGCAATAACTCATAGTATTTTAAATCATGATTTACATCATATGCAATACATCACATCATAATTAGAAAGCACAAGTATTGTATGCATCATTGCCAATCATAAATGTTTCATAATAGTATCTATTTTGTCAAATTATATCTTACCATGCATGATCAAATCTTCTCCCTATTTTATCATTGAAAACAAGAAAGAAGTAGGGAAGAGCATAAAAGTGTAAAATATTTCAATCATTTCATGGCATTTGTATCATAGATATAAAGAAATCATATCATCAAAGATAAGACCATTTGAATACCAAAAGACATGATTCATTTAATCAAATATCTTCCTTTTATAAATAACAAAAATTGTAGGTGTACAAAGAAGAGATTGTGATTAAAAAAGAATCTCAAGTAGTAAATCCAAGAAATCAAGATCGTAAGTTGAATACAAACTCATTTAAATTTAAATTGTCAAATTCATCAAAATCTCAACATTACTTTCAAGAGATTCAAAATGGTATACATAGATTTATAATAATAATCAAGGGAAAATCTTAGGAGATCATGATATAGATAAAATTCATTCAATCATATAAGAGAATAAGATATTAATTCAAGCATATAAAATTTCTCAATTCATTATGAATCATAAAAAGAATTATGGTTCCAAAAAATCATGATTCATTTAGGAAAATTTTCTCTTTAGTGCATGATAAGAAGAAATATAGCAATGATACCAATCATAATTCATTTGGATAGTAGATGCTAAAAAGGAACATTGAGGATACAAGATCTTGATTTTTATAGAGTAAATCTCAAGTTATAAATCTCAAAAAATCAAGATAAAACTCATTTAAATTCAAATCATCAAATCAAAATTATTTTTAAGATATTCATAAAAAGATGATAAAATAGATTCGTCAAACCAAGAATATTCAAGAAAAATACTTTTATCTATTTAATTGTTTTATATAAGCATTCCTTTGTCCTTTTTGTGCCAAAATATACATATATATCATCAATCATTTAGGATCGAAAAATAAATTTCTTCATAAAAACCATCAAGATCATTATGTATAACTTTTAAAATCTCATGCATAAAATGGTATCGAAACATTTAATATTTTCATTCCATCATTTTGAATTGGTTTTATCGAACATAATTTTGAATGATTCTTATAGATAACTAAAACTTCTTTAGTTTTAATTTATACGATTGACTTTATCTTAGCATGCTCAAATTTTATTCATATGTCAAAACCATACATCATGTTTGAAAACCAAATATAAGGTTCAAAAAAAATCATCAAGCCTTCCATTCAAAA
>UBIG03000068.1:0-77642 GCA_900464855.2 Musa schizocarpa
CCTATCATTCCTTCTTCTTACAATTTACAAGATTTGATTCACGAAATTTTGGTATGCATAACTTAATATTTTATGATAATCATTTCCTATAAATACTTTCTCTTTTCTATTTAAAAAATGAACTTTGATTCTTGGACTTTAGGTACTCATGACTCCATTCTTTTCTTTATGTGATGAATGAATTCCCTTCTTCTTTTTTTCTTCTTCTTTTTTTGTATGACAAAGGGGAGAAATAAACTTGCTAGCATCTCAAAAAAAAATTAAAATCTTGCTTGCATCAAAGAAAGTCTTAGCTTGCCCATTTCATGAAAAGAAAAAGGTTGCTATCTTGTATATCTTAAGAAGCAAAATTTTGCTTAACTTACATCTCAAAAACTTATTAAGCTTATATATTCTAAAGTGGTATAAAACTTTTCAAAAGTACAAAGCTTGTATAAGTTCAAATACTTGTTGAACTTTTCCTTTTATTGATGATGAAAGGGGAGAAGTAATAAATGATTGAAAATTTTAATATTTTGGTATCATGTATGTTATGCCTAAAAGTGATGTTGATTTTTTTTAATATCATGAATTGATGATGAGTTGAGTTTAATGTTTTGAAATTGTGCATATTATATTTTGATGATTTGAAATTATGATACATAATGTATGAAATTTTGATATTATATGTTACATATGATCAAAATTATTTCACTTGAATTCAAAGCACATATTCCTTTTGAATTAAAGTTTACCTTCTTTGATATGACATATAGATAAGGGGAGCTAAATTAACTTCGTTTATCAATTTGTTATCATCATAAAAAAAAATAGAGATTATTGACCCTCGGTTTTGATGATGAAATCAATTGATGAATTTGATCTAATTTATGTGTTAAGAAAAGGATACAAAACTAACTTCCGATTATGAAAAGGTAAAAAACAATTAAAGCGGAAGAATTGGGCATTGGGCGAGTCAAAGATGGGTATCATGTTGAAAAATCAAACAATCGTTGAGAATGGATGTTATAAGAGTCCAACATGTTGATAGGCCAGGGTGATACACTAAAGGTTCAGGATATTATACCGAAAGTTGCCAAAAGTTCACTAGAGAACCAATGATAGGTTTAGATAATATAAAGGATTAAAGAGTAAGTTCACGGAGAACCAATGATATATTGGGATAACCAGATTCGTGTCTTATAATTATTTAAGTCTTAATTTTCATATTAGGTCTTAAATTGAGTTAGTTTTAGGTGTAATCTTACTAGCAGTCCAATTGAGGCCATTATTACTTAAATTGGGACTAATTTTAATTATTAGGAAGCCTATTCAATGATCCATAAAAGTTGGTCGGCGGGTGGCATCACCAAAACTAGCGGTGGGCGCCTATGAGCGAAAAAGTCAAAACGTGCTTTTTTCAAACTCAACAATGGTACCTAGTCTGGTGGTGATATTGCCTTGACATTAAAGTGCATTAAAGCTGGCAACGATGGTACTAGCTTCATTTTTTAAAGTTATTTTGGGCCTATAAATACCCCACTCATCCTTCCTAAATTACACAAAAAGTGAGCAAAAACTGGTAAATCAAAGTTATAATCTTGAAAGTGTTGAATGTTTTTTCTCCTCTTCATAAGTTTGGGTTTCTATTTAAGGAGAGGCTGAATTGTAAAAAGTTCTCTTTAAACCTATGAAAAAAAGAAAAGAGTTGTAAAGGACAAGTGATCTTCCATTGAAAGAAAGATCAATAGTGGAACCGATGACCTTGGGAGGAATCGAGGGAGTGGTCATAAGTCACAACCAGCCCAACCACTATAAAATTTGTGTGCCTTCTTCTTTATTGTTTACTTATATATTAAAATTTCTTTATTTGCTCATTACATTTTTGTGAATGCTTTTAAATATATTTTCAAAAAGCACTAATTCCCTCCTCTTAGTGCCGATTTTGATCCTAACAACTTCTTTGGCTTAATTTGGGTGGTACTATCGCTAATAGAGCTTGGTAACCTAGGCTCACGATACCATCAGCTTGCTTATGGGTGGTACTATCGTTGATATTGGGTGGTACTACCATTGACATTAAAGCGATTTTACTATAGGGGTTTTCTGAAAAAAGTACAATATATATTTTTCTAGCTTACAAAGCGGTGCACAACGCCTAACACAACCCCAAGTTATTGATTAACCTTACAAGAGGCCAGTTTAATCTTAGTTCAAGCACAATGAGCTCTTAATTAAGTTCACATGGTTATGCTCTAAAACTAATTTAATTAAACTCTAAACAACTTAATCCTCTAATTACAATCATGAAGCCCTATAGTACATTGTCAGGATATCATGCTATTTATTCGATGCCGATACGAACCTCTAGCGCATCATCCTTTTTTTTTTTAATGTATTACTGGTCCATCTAGTCATATATGCCCCACAAGCCAATCACATGAGTGATGTCATCGTGACTTGATATCACTCTTTCTTTTACTTATTATTAGGTATTTTATCACTTTATCTTGCGTGTTGCATATATTGGTGATGTCTTGAATCTATCTGATAAGTCGGATCATGATGAGAGTACGATAAATGAGATGATTCACCTTTAAACACATACCTTAAATTATCCAATCATAGGTTTTCGAAAAGAGATATCGAAGATAAGGATAGATTGGTGTCTTTTATAATTGTTTATATCAGGGAAAATTTGAGGTCTCATAGCTTCTCATGTTGAGGACAATTTGACATATGTGTATAGATGCTCGTTGGAGAATGAGTTCCTTTGATTGATTCATACGAAATGTTGGATGGTTATTGATATCTCACATCGAGATAGTGCGATTCCGTAGTATATACGGTCCTTGAACTTAAAATTTCAAGGATGTCTGTGATGATACTCCCACTTTTGATTGGAAAAAGATTTGAAAGTTCTAAATCTAGTGACTAGTTGGGAGTGGTAGCTAATCTTATGAGGGCTATTTGGTGTCATTGATAGGGATCATCTCTTGATAATATAAGAGAAATATCAATGATTCTTGCTCGAAATAAATCCTTGGCCAAGGTTTTTCGAATCGAGAGGAGTTCTCGAGAGAATCCAATGACTCAAGGAGAGACCGTATGGGGTTTGACAAGACCATGCCGGGATAGGTCTGGGATATTGATGGACAGAGACATATGGGACATAAAATCGGCGATGAGCAGGCCTAAAGATTGGATTTCGTTTGGGGACTATGGCAGCGGCTCTAGTACATGATCGACCGGTCAGTAATGATGAGTGGAATGAATTCAAGGAGAAAAAGCAGTTACGAGGGTTGAAGAGTCTCGAGAGTCCTACTCAATATGAGGAGAGTCAATGCCATATGTTGGGGTGTTAGATGAGAGGATATGAGATATCAGATGTTGAGCTCCTATCTTCTTAGATATCCATTAACCCCATGAATATTGGATCTAAGATGAGATCAATAAAACTAATAAGAGATTATTGGGTAGAGACCTAAATAATCTAAGAGGCTTGGGGTAACGGGATAGGAAATCCCAATCTTAGAATAGGGCAAGATCCATTAGGGTTTACAGGCCTCTATAAATAGGAGGGAATTGAGCTCATAGGTGGGGGTTCTCTCTGTAGCCACCTTCTCCTCTCTGCCCAAGAGAGAGCATCATTAAATAGTCCATGTGGACAACAAAGAGGAGACACTTGACCTTATTCATCTCTCCTATGATCTGTGGGGATTCAGGAATATCCATCTCCCTAGGTACTTTCTTTTATACGCATGTTGTGGTTGTTTTAAGCACACCGATTTCATGCGATGCATGAGAACCTTTCATATAAATCTAAGGTTTTTTATTTTCTATTCTTCCACCACGAGGTAGATGTTGCCCCCTATGGATTTCCCAATACCATCAAGATGTTGACCTCCCCCAACATCTAATCTTCATGCGTCTTGCATAATCCTTTTTTGGCCCAATGCCCAATCTCTAACATGATGTTTTCTACCAACATTCATTCTTCTACTTCAACGATTCAAGTCTATTATTGAAGTTTCTCTTTGCATCACTTATGTCAAATGCTTATTAGTCCATAAACTCACTAATTGATTTTATCATAAAATCGAGGGATTCGATAAAGCATCTTATATCTTGGGGATTGGTCTATAGAGATAAATCCAAGAGGATACTTGACTTGTTCCAATTCAGCGTATATAGATACTATTGTCAAAAGGTTTTGACATAAAAAAAATTTCAAGAGAGGTTTCATGTCGATGAGGGTAAAATATCACTTTCTAGGAGTATATATCCAAAGACTCTAAAGAAAGGATATACATTGATGGATATCCTATATATCTTATGCTAAGTACCGGGCTTGATATACATATGCTTTAAGTGTTACAAGCAGATATCCAAAGCGGATCCAAGTTTAGAACACTAGAAGTTAGTAAAGTATATCCTTAAATTGAGAAGAAAGCAAAAAATTTTCTTGGTATATGGAGGAACTAGCCTTGGTTGAAGGTTACATGGACTGAGGATTTCTAGTCGATGTCAATGTTAGCAAGTCTAACTTTCGGGTATGTGTTCCCCCAAATGAGAAGTAGTATCTTTGTAAGAGTTCTTAGGTGGATACTGTTATTGACTTGACCATAAAGGAGGAATACATTATTATGGTAGAAGCAACACAGAGGGAATGCGGATAAAAGAATTTCATCACCAGTAGAGGAGTTGTCGCAAGTGAGGAGCCAATTTCCTTATATTGTGACAATAATGGGGCATTGCTTAAGTGAAGGAACCCGGTCTCATCATATAAGTCTAAAATGTTTTGAGTAAGTTCCACCTAATTAAAGAGATCATAGCTCATGAAAGATATAGTAGTGGAAAGAAGTTGCATCCAAAGATAATATCGTAGATCCATTGACAAAGCCATTGTCTCATATTATCTTTAAGTGTCATAAGGGTCTAATGGGATTAGGCTTTATAGGTGATTGACTTTAGGTCAAATGAGAGATTGCTAATCATAGGTACCCTACAAACGATCACGTGGTGATGACATGTGTGATAATTTATGCAGGTCATTTTGCTTATTATTATTGTTAGTATTTTTTTACTTTATATTGCTTGTTACATAAATTGTGATGTTGAATCTATGTAATGAAAATTGGATCATGATGAGATCATAATAATAAAACTTATTTGTATAAACAAAGCAACACATATCCTAAATATTCTGAGTCATGGGTTGTTGAGAAGCGACATTGATATAATTCGGATAGGCGGGTGTTTGTATACCGTCCATATGATGAAAGCAACTTGTTTCATAATTTATGTGAGGACACTAGGGATGTATGCAAGTGCTGTCGAAAAGAATGAGTTTACTTAATGATCCACTCATGGAATGTTTGGATGGTTGATGATATTTTATTGTTAGACATGGGTTTCGTAGTCCAATTATGTGTCTAGTCTTAGACTTAAGATACTAAGGATATCATGTAGTACTCTACTCTTTAAATGCTCGGACTTATAGGTGCGGAAGTTTGAATCTGCATAACCAAGGATCGGGAGTGGTAGCTAACCTTACAAGTGGAATTGGTATTCATAGAGGGTCATCCACTCTGGTTGTCATAAGAATGTTACGTGTATTTTTTGCTTAGGAAAATCCCTGAGTGGGGTCATCTGGTTAAGAGAGAAGTGTTGGGATCAAAGCGACACAAGAGGGGGGGGGGTGAATTAGTATAAAGGATAAAAATCAATAATTTGTCGATTAGGAAACCTTTGTGTTGAGAAATTTTGTCCAATGAAGATGATTTGAAAAAAACTGTTTTGAATCAAGAGAGTTCATAAGAGTAAAGAAGAGGGAGATTGAACTATTGTAGTGAAGTAAGAATTGAAATGCAGCAAATGTAAAATACGCACCAAGAAGAACGCAGGATTTTTATAGTGGTTCGGATCCAATTAACCTACATCCCTCTCAAAAAACCTCCTCGATGAGATTACCGACTTCCACTATCAATCCTTCTTGAAGGGGAAGGATCAAACACATATTTTATGGAACTTTCAAGTGGCTCATACCCTATTACAAAATTTTTACACTTGAGAATGGGAGGTGAACACTCCTCCTAACTTTTCAAGGCTATTTCATATAGTTTTAACTCAGTTCTTATCACTTCTCAAAAATATATGCAAAGCAATTGAGAAATAAGGGGTATTTATAGGCCTCAATTGGCTTAAAAAAAAAACAAAGTCAAAATTTAAATTTTGGGTCTTTCAAATATGGTAGTACCACCCGCTTTCATTGGACGGTGACACCAGTCCATAAAAAACCTCGAAAATAGAGGTTTACGTTACGATTCTTCAGTCTGGGTGATACCAGTGCCTATGACTTAAAAAAGTATGCTTTTTACTTTTCAACTCATATGTGGTTCACTCACAATTTTGATTGCCTGCCTAACATTAACTTTAGGCCATAGATGGGTTCTCCAATGAGCTCAAATTAGTTTCAATTTGACTCAGTGGCCCCTATTGAGTTGGTATGATTACACCAAAAAACTAACTTTTTCTCAAATATAGATTAGATCAAATAACTTATCAATTGACTTCATCATCAAAATTTGAGATTCAACAATCTCTCTTTTGTTTTTTTTTTTTGATGATGACAATCAATCTGATGATGGAGTTAACCTTAACTCCCAATTGATATCTATATGCCATATTTGAGAAAAGAAAACTTGAATTCAAACCTTTTGAATTCAAGCCAAAACCGATAAGTTATATTCATTCAAACTTATCGACATGCTCAACAAGCATGATTTTTTCATCCCAAAATATGATACTTCATATATTTTTCATATCTATAAAAAAAATGATGTCAAGGCATGACATCCATTTTCAAGTCCAATGTTGAATGATGATAGACAATCATCATTTCAACAAATGATACCAACTTTAATTTTGAAATTTAGCAAGAATCAAATGATATCAAATAAAAATTCACCATTTCAAGGCATGATATCAATTGATACATCATTCAAATGATACAAAAAAATGAAACCAAATTATTGTATCAAGGCATGATACCAAATTCAAATAGGATAAATAAGCATGATATGATAACGATCATAAAAAAATTATCATTTTAAGCATACATATGATTTATTTCAATCATTTTGATGCATACAAATACATTTCATACAATTTGTCTTCAATCATTTCAATACACTTCAAATATTTGATGATGCTTTTGATGATAGCAAGCATTTTATGATACAAAGCATGGCAATATGTTTTTTATGATTCAAAGTATGTCATCAATTTTTTGAATGATACAAAGCATTTTACAAATTTTTATCAATTTTAAATCAAATCATCCATCAAGTTGTCATCAATTTTCACATTTCTCCCCCCTTTGTCATCAACAAAAAAAGGAAATGGGCCATTGATACCAAATGTTATGATAGAATTTTTTTTTGTGAAAGAAAAAAAAAGAGAAGGATAAATCCATGATTCCATCAAGAAGACTTAAAATTTTTGAATAAAACGAAAAGCAATTTGTTCATTCTATTGAAAATTCATGCCATAGAAATAAATTTGTAAAGTAGAAAAAGATAGATCATTGAAAAAAAAAAATTCATAAAAATTTTTACTTTCCATCAAGCTCATGACATAAAAAAAAATTCATTCAAAAGTCATTAATGTCCATATTTCCACCAAATAAAATTTTATGAGGTAGAAAAGAGATCATTCATTCATAACAAAACTTCATGAAAAGAGTCATGAAAAAAATTCATAGAAAAAGATCATGAATGAAAAGTTCAAAAAAATTTGTTCATGAAAATTCATGAATGAAAAAAGTCCATGAGTGGAAAATTTGAATCAAGTCAAAAAATCATTTCAAATTTTATTTAGAATGAAGAAAATTGATTTCAAATGCATTCAAAAAAAAAAAAATTAAAAAAAAAAAAAATTCATAAAGAGGTTCACAACATAAAGATATGTATAAAAGAATAATTCCATGAGTCATGAAAAGCAATTTGTTTAAGTTATCAAGAATTTATCAAACTTCAAAATTTCATGATATAAAAAATGAAAAAAATCATGAAAGCCATTCATTCAATGCCATGGAAATTGAGGGAGGATAAAATTGATAGAATCAAATTCTCAAAGTCATTAAATGGGTATGATTCTAATTAAAAAATCATTAAATGTGAATCATCAATTGATGAGGCAAAAGAGTATCAATCGATGAAGGAAGATAAAAATGAAAGATTCATCGAAATATGAAATCAAAAAGATGACACCAAGATAATATGAAATGAAAAAGATGATACCAAGATAGGTGAAGGATCAAAATAAGTTCATGAAAATTGAAAAGATGATACAAAATCAAAAATTTTGGAAAAAGAGACATACAACAAACTCATGCATTAGGACAATTTAGCATGCCTAATTCCCTTCTAATGAAGTCAAATTATTCTTCATTTAAAGGTTTTATGAAGATATCCACTAATTGATGTTTTGTATCAATAAATTCTAGAGTAACATCATTGTTATTGACATGATCTCATATAAAGTGATGCCTAATGTCAATATGTTTTAGTTCTAGAGTGTTGAATGAGATTTTTTAGTTAAACATATAGCACTTGTGTTATCACATTTTATGAAAATATTTTTTAAATAAATTCCATAATCTTCTAATATATTTTTCATCCAAACAACTTGTGCACAACATGCACTTGTGGCTATATTATTTTTTTGGCCATAGATAGTGCAATCGAAGTTTTGTTTCTTGAAGTCCAAGAAACAAGTGCATGTCCTAAAAAATTGACATGTTAGGATGTTTTTTTTCTATCTATTCTACATGGCAAAAAATCCAACATATGCATAAGTTATTAAATTAAAAGTTTTAGATTTTGGATACCATAATCCTAGGTTAGGAGTTCCTTTAAGATATCTAAGGATTCTTTTAATGACTTTTAAGATGAGATAACTTAGGATTAGCTTGAAATCTAGCACAAAGTCCTATACTAAACATGATATCCATCTAGTTATAGTGAGGTAAAGTAAACTACCTATCATTCCCCTATATTTTTTTTTATCAAAACTTTCTCCACTTTCATCCATGTCTAACTTAGTGGAGGTACTCATAGGAGTGTTGATGGCCTTTGAACCATCCATATTAAATCATTTTAACAATTCTAATATATATTTGGTTTGACTAAGAAATATACCATCACTAAGTTATTTGATTTGTAATCCAAAAAAAGAATGTTAGTTCACCCATTAGACTCATTTCAAACTCTTGGCTCATACTCTTGGCAAATGATTCACATAATGATTCATTTGTAGAACCAAAAGATAATATCATCAACATAAATTTGAACAATAAAAAAATTATTTTTAAAATTTTTTTAATAAACAATGTAGTATCGACCTTGCCTTTAGAGAAATTATTTTGAATAAGAAAAGAGCTAAGTCTCTCATACCAAGCTTTTGGGGCTTGTTTTAATCCATAGAGAGCCTTAGTCAATTTTAAACACATGATTAGAAAAAAAAGAGTTTTCAAATCTGAGAGGTTGGTTGTTCAACATATACTCTTCAAAAATAAAGCCATTTAAGAAAGCACTTTTAACATCCATTTGAAATAACTTAAAATTATTACTACTAGCATAGGCAAGGAGCATCCTTATGGCTTCTAATCTTGCCACATGGAGTGAAGGTTTCTTTGTAATCGATACCTTCTTCTTAGTTGAAACCTTTGGCCACTAATCTAGCCTTGTTTCTAACCATGATACCAAATTCATCTTACTTGTTTCTAAAGACCCATTTAGTACTAATAACTAAATGGTCACTAGGTCTAGGAACAAGCTTTCCATACCTCATTCCTCTCAAATTGGTTCAATTCCTCTGTATTGTGATAACCCAAGAATCATCTTTCAAGGTTTATTAATGCATTTAGGTTCAATTTGAGAAAGAAAAAATGAACATAAGCACAAAAAATTCTTAAAAGAAGAATGAGTTTGAACTCCTTTTGATGTGTCTCTATAATTAGCTCCTTAGGATGGGCATCTACATACTTCCATTCCTTAGGTAAGGAAGTTTCAGGAAGAAGATGCATCCAAGTTGTTATTTGGAGGAGAGGTTTCATTCAAATTCAAACCATTAAAATTAAGATCATCATCAAAAAATTATTTTTCTTAAATTTCAAAAAACTTCATTAAAACAACATGAATAGATTCTTCTATAACCAAAGTTCTTTTATTAAAAAACATGAAAGGCTTTAGAAATAGAAGAATAACCCAGAAAAAAAAATGCCTTTCATCGGATTTTGCATCAAACTTTCCTAAGGCATCTTTTTTCATTCAATATAAAACATTTACAATGAAAACTTTAAAATATGAAACATTTGGTTTTTTTGTTATTCCATAATTCATAAGGAGTTTTGGAGAGAGATGGTCTTACTAGAACCCTATTCATGACATAGCAAGCCATATTAATGGCTTTTGGCCCAAAAAATATTTGGGTAAACTATGTTCATTCAACATGGTTCTTGTCATTTCTTATAAATTCCTATTTTTTCTTTTCTACTACTCCATTTTGTTGAGGATTCCTTGGAGTAGAAGAAATTATGGTTGTATCCATTAGATTCACAAAAGTTTTTGAAAAATCATGGTTTTGAAATTCACCACCATGATCACTCCGAAATGATGAAATCATAAAACCTTTTTTCATTTTGAACAAGTTTGCAAAACTTGAAAAAACATTTAAAACAATCACTTTTTTGTGTGCAAGAAATATGTCCAAGTGTATCTACTATAGTCATCTATGATTACAAAGGTGTATTTGCTACCTCCTAGGTTTGTTGTATCAATTGGTCCAAATAAGTCCATATGGATCAATTGCAATGGTCTAGAGGTGCTTTATTTGATTTTTTGATTTGAAACTATTATTTTTTATTTGTTTTCCTAGTTGACAAGCATCACACACTTTGTCTTTTTATAAACTTAATATTAGGAATACCTCTTACTAGTTCTCTAGATGAGATTTGAGAGATTAGTTTCATGCTAGCATGACCTAATCTCCTATGCCAAAGCCAAGCATCATCATTCAAAAAAAAAAAACACATTTCATTACAAAGTTCATCAATGTTAATAGTGTAGATATTATTTTTTTTTTAGGGCAATCATAGATGTGTTTTTTATGGTTTTTTTAATAATGCAAGCATTAGATTCAAATCTTATTATGTATCCTTTATCACATAATTGACTAATGCTCAAAAGATTATGCTTTTAAGCCATCTACTAACAACACATCATCAATTAAAAAAGTTTGATTTGTTACCTATGGTTCCTTTGCCAATGATTTTACCCTTGTTGTTGTCTCCAAAGGTGACATACCCTTTGTCTTGGCTAGTGAGCTTAGAGAATTGAGATGGATCTCGGGTCATGTGCCTTGAGCATCCACTATCAAGGTACCATCTCTTGCTCCTAGCTTGTGAATGAATGTGTCTACAAAAGAGGAGAATTTTTTAGGTACCCATTTAACCTTGGGTGCCTAAAAAAAATTGATCTACTTATTTTGTCATTTTGCATTGAATTTCTTATGGTTCCTTTAGGAACCCATATCAATTTATGTGGACTAAGTTTCTTAAATGGACATTTGTAACAACAAATCTGGGTTTGTAACAAAAGTTACACTTTGTGTGAGGTGATACATGCAATGTAGGTCCTTTAATGAAAGTGGTTGGATTTGGTGAGATCCACTCACAAATTTTGATTCCACTTCTTTTATGAACGTGACCCTTATTTAGCAAGGATCATATCCAAAGACTTGCTACCAACCTTAAATTTTTCTAAGGTTTCTTTGAGTAGCAAGTTCTCCTTCTCAAGTGCCTCTAAGTGTTCACACTTAGAGCATGCAAAAAGGAGTGTTAAGTTTAAGATTTTTCAAATTTATTAACTAAGAGAGCATGCTCCTTTTTTTAACAAATTAAACTTTTTACTAATTATTCTACACTCATCAAACAAATCATGAAAAGCATTTCAAAAGCTCATCAAAAGTTAAATTTTCATCTAATAAATTACTTACCTTTTCTCTCGATAGCCATTAAAGCATAGTTGGTGACCTCCTTGTTGTTTGGTTCTTCATCTTGGAGTCTGCTTGAATCATCCCATATTGCCTTTTTTGTTTCTTCTTCTTTGGTTTGTTTCTTCTTTGCTTGGGGACATTCACTTTTGAAATGCCCGACTTCTTGCATTCATAGCATATTACTTGTTCTTTTTTGGGTTCAAGTTTATTTTTAAAGTCATTTTTAGCTTTATTTCTTCTTATAATTTTTTTAAATTTTTCATGTCAAAAGTACAAGTTCATCATCATAGTCCTCATCACTTGAAGTTTCTTTCAAGTGGTCTTCTTTGTGTTCTCAATGTCATATCCTTTTTATTCTTTGGAAGGGAGTTCTTAAGCTCATCATGAGCATTGCAAGTCATCTCATAGGTCATTAATGACCCAATTAGTTCTTTGAGAGGAAAGTTCTTTAAGTCCTTGGCCTCTTGAATGACCATTACTTTAGGATCCCAACTCTTTGGAAGGATTTTTAAAATTTTAGTTACAAGTTCAAAATTAGAAAAACTTTTTTTCCCAAGTGCTTTTAGTCCATTGATGATATCCATAAACTAGGTGTACATGTCTCCAATGGACTCACTTGGTTTCATCGAAATAACTCATAAGAATGCACTAAAAAGATTGATTTTGGACTCTTTCACTCAACTAGTACCTTCAGTGAGTGATTTCAAGAGTATGCCAAATATCAAAAAGTCATTTCACAAATTGAAACATGATTAAATTTATTTTTGTCACAAGGCATAAAACAAGGCATTCATAGCCTTGGCATTAAGAGCAAAAAGTCTTCTTCTCTGACTCATTCCAATCATTCATCGGAAAGAAGACTTTTTTGAAAGCCATTTTTTAATAATGTTCCAAAGTTCAAAATCCATAGAAATAAAAAAATTCTCTGCTGAGTTTTTCCAATAGGTGTAATCAACCCATTGAATATAGGTGGACATGTGATTGGTGACCCTCTTGCATGTTGGCAAATGCCATCTCTCTTGGGTTTTAAAACTAGAATGAGAGTGACCTTGCTTTGATACCAATTGTTTGTTGAATCTGGTTTTGATGATAAAACTAATTGATTTGTAGTTTATTGTTCTTCGTTTTTTGACAGCAGTCTACTATCGTCGAGTTAGATAGTTGAAGCTGGAGAAATTGATGTTGCCGGGGAAGTGATCACGTCGAGGATATTGGATGTGAGCTAGAGGATTCGTTGACAATCGATAAAAGAACTTCATCACGTTTGAGAGTGTTGATATCAAAGAAAGTCCCAAGATTCATTGGGAGTCTTTGAAGAAGAATGGGCCGAATCGGCCGACCAACCAGTAGGAGTTTGTCAAGGGTTTTGTAAAAAGTTCAGTAGAGCTGTTTGTTCGTTCATGGTTGAAGATGTAAGCTTGCCAAGAAAGATCGTTGGGGAGTTTTTGCCAAAGAAGCTCGGGGAACTCGCCAAAATCATCATGGAGTCATGGAGCTTGTCGGGAGTCCCGCTCAGGATGGTTTCCGAGGATCTTGCCTGGGAAGACCACCTAAGTTTGCCGGAAGCTCACCGGAAGAAGACTTGACTTATGGACTTTGTAATAGAACTCAATTTGATTTCAAATTTGGAGCCCAAATTTGAATCCATTTTGGATCTATAAATACCCCCCCCCTTTCTCATTTGAAAAGAGAACTTTTTGAGAGTTAGATTTTGAAAATAAGTCTTGGGAAAGTCTTGTTTTTCATTTGCTTAAGTGTTCACCTCATTTCCTTCTCTTTGTGAAAACTTGTAAAGAGTGTGAACCTCTTGTAAAAGGGTTGTAAGAGGGGTATTTGGTCCTTCCCACAAAAGGATTTGCTAGTGGAAGTTGGGAGCCTCATCTGAGAAGGCTTCGAAGTGGATGTAGGTGGGATGACCGAACCACTATAAATCGGTTTGCATTTACTTTTTCAAGAATTTACTTTGTTGCAAACCATTTTCATATGCTGCCTTATTTACTCAACTTCATCTTCATCTTCTTACATATGCTTTTTAAAGTTAAAACGTAATCTTTTGGGGTTCAAACGAAACGTTGCATTCATTCGCATGAAGTTTCCAAACTTGTGTTAATCGCTTGAAAAATCTATCGTTTCTTTACCGCTGCACTAATTCACCCCCCCCCCCTCTTAGTGCCACTCGATCCCTAACAATTGGTATCGAGCCATGTTTTTTTCTCTTTTCGATTTACACCGTGAGAAATGGCTCTAAATGGTTTTCAAGAGGGCTTTTCGGTTTTTTTCATCCAATCGTTCTTTAACGGTTCGGACTACACATATTGGAAAACTCGAATGAGAGTTTTCATGCTTTCAATGAATTTGGATTTGTGGAACATCATTGAAAATGGCTTTCAACCTTCCTCTAAAACCAACGAACTAATGGTGGGATTTGGAGAAAAGGTCTTTTTCTTTTAAACGCAAAGGCTATGAATGCCTTATTTTTGCGCTTTAGACAAGAACGAGTTCAATCGATTTCAATGTGTAAAATGGCTTTTGATATTTGGTGAACACTTGAAATCATGCATGAGGGAACTAGTAGAGTTAAAGACTTCGAAAGTAAACCTCTTATTGCATGATTTTGAGCTCTTCCGAATGACACCAAGTTTAAACTATCGGCGATATGTACACCGCTTCACGGATGTCGTCAATAGCTTGAAAAGTCTTGGTAAATTTTTTCAAATTTTTGAACTCACTAACAAGATTTTAAGATCCCTCCAAAAGAGTTGGGATCCAAAAGTAACCGCAATACAAGAGACTAAAAAATTTAAATGATTTTTTCATTGGAAGAACTAATTGGTTCACTAATGACATATGAAATGAGTTTCTTTGAACATTTGGAACATGATGAACATATGAACCACCTTCTAAAGAACAAGAAGGATTTGGAACATCGGACAAATGAATGCCACTTGAGTGATGACTCAAGTGATGAGGACAATGAGGACATTGAACTTTTTTTAATGAATCTTAATAAGTTCATTAACAAAAAATCTAAAATAGACAATGAACTTGAATGGAGGAAGAGGCCAAAGAAGAAGAAGAAGGTTTGCAAAGAAGAATCAAGTAAAGAAGAGGCAAAATGGGCTTTGATGGTTTTCAAACAATGAGGTAAGAAACTCACCCAAGTTGTTTCTTACCTTATTTTGAAATTACATGATGCTTTCCATGAATGCTTAACTTAGTTAGTAGGAATTTTTTTTCATGCTTTTCTTGTGTTTTTTTAGAAATTAAAAAAAAATATTTTAAAAATTATACTATGCTTTTCTTTTTATAGTTTTTTTGAAAAGTAAAAAAATATGAATGATGATTGTATGATTTGTGATAATGTTTAGACACCTAATAGAATCAACCCATGCATGAGTATCTTGATGGTTTACATTGTCTCTAAACATGATGCTTGATGATTTTATATCATGCATGAGTTGTTGAAGTGATGTTGATTTTAAAAAAACTTCTATCTTGGATTAATGGGTCTTGACCCTTTTATGATGAAATTTTTTAGATGATACATGTCTTCATGAAATCAATTATAAAGACCTAACCCATAAATTTTCCAAATGAAAGAAATGTGATTTTAATGTTGCCTTGTATTACATTTGGACTTGATGATTTTCATGACAAAAAATTATTTTTCAGATTTATAAAATGATGCATGATTTTACCAAAAAAATTTGAGCATCGATCATCTTGTTATAACTAATGTAAGAAAGAATTAAAATGATTTTGATGATATTTTCATTTTTGAATATGATGCATGACATTTTCATAAAAAAAAAATTTGAACATTCTTATGAAAGATCAAATCACTTAAATTGAAACTCATAAAGATGAGAAAATGTACTATCATGATGTTTGATGCATATGATCTTGATGGATTTAATGACAAACTTATGTTTTGAATTTCTACAATGATGGGTTCCATATAAATGTTTGAACATACATTATGAAATCATCATTGAAATGAAAATACTAAAAGTTTGTTATCATGCTTAATGACTTTGTGATATCATATCTTGATGACAAACTCATGTTTTGGTCTTAAATTTGATACTCATCTTTTGAAACATGAGCACACTTGTTTGAAACAAAATGAAACACATTATCATGATAAATTAAATCTCATGTCTTGAAACAATGTGTTGTTTTGACAATGTTTATAATGAAGTTTGTCTTCGGTTTTGAATATTTTGATTTGGCATATAAAGGCAAAAAAGACATACTTATATGATGAAACATAAAGAAATTATATTTACTATCTTATCGAGATTAATGATTTCATGATATCTTAAGAATCTCATAAATTATAGAAGTGATTTGATGAATTGATTATGATTTGATAATTTGAACTTTTTCTCTCATGTTTCAATACTACTTTGTATGCTTCATGACTTGTTGATTGAAATAATGATGTAGACTTTTGATGTATCACTTGTCATGATTAATGCAAATTGCTAGCATTTTGAATCTCGAAAATGATTGCTTTTTTTTTTATCATTTACCAAAGAGGAGAACAATTCAAGTTTATTTTTTTTTTTTTGTGAATCTCATAAACTATGTTAATGATTTTGATGATTCGAACTTGAGTGAGCTTTTATCACAATCCAAGTCTTGATATCTTAATATTTGATACTTGGAATTCTTATGCATGAATCAAGTTACTCTTTTGTGCTATATATTTTTTTAAATGAATCATGAGCCTTGATGTCATATATTTCATGATATAAAAGTGACATGATTTTTTTGCCTTTTGTGTGGTAAATTGAACATTTGACATAAATGAAATTTATTCTTTTTTATGATGAATCATGAATGATGTCTTTTGGTGTTGATCCTTATTGATATTTCATATTGATATCTTTCATGAATTCTTTGCATCTATGTTTTGTATGCATCAAAAAAAAATTGAAATATTGATTGATGCTAAATTATTTCATTGAAATATTATTCATCCCTTTTTTTCGATAGTGACAAAGGGGAGTTAGCTTGTTAGCTTATGTATCACAAGTGAAAATGACAAACATAGCTAGCTAGAACTTAAAAAAAGCAAAAAACTTGCACTTCTCAAAATGAGAAGAAAGAAATTGTAAAGTTGCATTATTTTTTTAACTCATGAGCTTGCATGTTTAAAATGTTATAAATTTTACAAAAATTACTAGCTCATTGCAAAAAAAAGTTGATGACTTGCAAAAGGGAAACTTAGGTGCAAAAGAGAAAAATTGAAAGGGAGCTAGTTTGCATGTCTAAAAAAGTATGCTAGCTTATCATTATTGATTGCTTTGTTTGTCATAAATTTCCCTCATACCATGATTTGTTTATGACTCCCTTGAATTCATGACTTGATATGTTAAAAAATTCATGATGGAAATTTGTTATTTTGTCATGATGGAAGCATTCATGTAAAGGGAAAAGAATTGTATTCTTCCCTTCTTTTTTTTGACAAAATCAAAGGAGGAGAAGATTTATTGCTAGCTTGCATGATTAATTTGCTAGCTCATTCAAGAGGAAGAAAATTGCTAGCTTGTGCATCAAAAGAGAAAAATCTTGCTAGCTTGAACATTGAGAAAAAAAAAAGTTGCTATCTCAAGAGAGGCAAAAAATCTTGCTCAATTTTACTTCTTCAAAATTGCTTACATTTTTGTTACAAATTATTGTTGAATCTCATGCAAGATTATTTGAAGTATTTGATCCTCCCTTTTTTTTTGATGCTAACAAAGGGGAGAAAGTTTTTTAGCTCGAACATTGCAAAAAAATTTGCCATCTTGATTCCTATTTTGCAACTTCATGAGAAGCTAAGAATTGTTATATCAAAGGATGCAAATATTGCTATCATGAGAAACAAGGTGCAAACTTGCACATCTCAAGAAGCAAGTGAAAATTACCATCATTGCCCATCCTTGAAACTTGCTATGATTGAATGGTATTATTTGATGTTGTATTGCAAAAAATGTTGTATGATGTGATAAATAGCTAGTGTGTTGTAAGAAATTTGCATATCTTTTAAACTAGCTATGATGCTACTTCTCCTTTTTTTGTTGATGACATAGGGGAGAAGTAGATTGATGACTTCATGCAATGTAATGATGTTTGAATATTTTATATATTTGCATGATGGATTTATATTTCTCACTACATGAATGATACATGTTACTTGGATTTGGGATAATCCAAGGGTTCTATCAATGGCATATTGATAGGGGAGTTTGTGTTAAACTCCGGGGAGTTATGGTTAACTCGTTAGTCATCATTAGTTGTCATCATCAAAAAAAGGGGGAGATTGTTGAATCTCGGATTTTGATGATGAAACCAATTGAGTGTGTTTTGTTGTTTAATGCGTGTTGAGTTACGCAGTCTACTATCGATCGATTAGATTAGACAGTTTGACGTTGGAGGAATTGACGTTGTGCCGAGGTGATCACGTCCGATATTGGATGTCGAAATGGAGGTTCTACGACTATCGGCGCAGAGGCTTTGGACGCCGCATCGGGCCAAGAAAGTGGAGTTGCGCCATGGATATCGGGTTGTGGAGGTCAACCGCCGATTGGGCAAATGGACCGCAAGAGAGGGCGATGTGTCAAGGATCGGACGGCGTCGACCAATGACATGTCGGCAACCGAATGTCAATTTATGTTGTAATAACTATCTAGATCAAGTAGGGTGTTTTTGTTTGTTTGTGCAGGAGTAACTACGATAAGGATGAAGACGAAAAGCGAAACAAAGGGTCAAGTCAAGTGGGATGGATCATTGGGAGTTCGAGTGTTCGGATGGAAGTCCAAAGATTCATTGGGAGTGCTGCCGAACCGGCCGAGAACCAGTAGGGAGCTTGTCAAGGGTTTTTTCGCCGGAAGGTTCATCGGAAGTTCATGGAGCTTGCCAAGAAAGATCGAGCTTGCCAAAGAAGCTGGGGGAACTCGCCAAAATCATCGGAGTCCGAGAGCTTGCCGGGAGTCCACAGGATGGTTTTCGAGGGATCGTCGGAAGACCGTTGGAAAGTTCACGGAAGCTCACGGAAGAAGACTTGACTTATGGACTTTGTAATAGCTTAGGAATGTCTTTAATTTCATAGTTAGCACATTAATTTGGGTTAGGATTAGGTGTTAATCCTTTAAACCCAAAGTATGGGCCCATTGGGCCTTGTTTGGGCCAAAAGTTTTGGCCCAAAGTTTTTTGGCCAAAAGAAGTTGTTAGTTGAAGTGGTGGCACAGAGTTGGAGTAGTGGCGCCCACCCAATAACTAGGGGGTGGTATTTGGCTCAAAGCGGTGGTATCACCGCCAGAGCTAGCTAATTAGCACCGTCGATTCGACAGTTAGCACCCCGTGTGTTGAAGGCCTCGACCGACAGCATACAAACACCGTAGCAAAACTCAAAACTAGGAACTCAATTTGATTTCAAATTTGGAGCCCAAATTTGAATCCATTTTGGATCTATAAATACCCCCCCTTTTCTCAACTGAAAGGTGAACCCTTTGAGAGTTAGATTTTGAAAATAAGTCTTGGGAAAGTCTTGTTTTTCATTTGCTTAAGTGTTCACCTCATTTTCTTTCTCTTTGAAAATTTTGTAAGAGTGTGAACCTCTTGTAAAAGGGTTGTAAGAGGGGTATTTGGTCCTTCCCTACAAAAAAGGATTTGCTAGTGGAAGTTGGGAGCCTCATCGGAGAAGGCTTTGGAAGTGGATGTAGGTGGGATGACCGAACCACTATAAATCGGTTTGCATTTACTTTCTTCAAGAATTTACTTTGCTGCAAACCATTTTCATTTGCTGCCTTATTTACTCAACTTCATCTTCATCTTCTTACATATGCTTTTAAAGTTAAAACACAATCTTTTAAAGGGTTCAAACGAAAAATGTTGCATTCATTCGCATGAAGTTTTCCGAACTTGTGTTAATCGTTAAAAAAATCTATCGTTTCTTTACCACTGCACTAATTCACCCCCCCCCTCTTAGTGCCAAAGATTATGACATCCCCATTGCACGGGATTTTCAAATATTTTTTCCCCCATTTACCCAAGTAATGCCACCAAATAAGTAGATTGAATTTACAATTGATCTTCTACCGGACACCACACCTATTTCTAAACCCCTATATAGAATGACACCACTTGAGTTGGAGGAGTTAAAGAAACAAATCTAGGAGCTTTTTGGATAAGGGTTTTATTTGAAACTGTGGTATCACCTTGGGGTGCCTCATTCTATTTATGAAGAAGAAAGATAGATTCATGCCACTATGTATTGATTATAGGCAACTCAAAACCAAGTGACCATAAAGAATAAATATCACCTTCTTCAATAGATGGCCTATTTGATCAACTTAAAGGTACCAAGTATATTCAAAAAAAATTGATTTTGAGATTTGGATATCAAAAAACTGGAAGATAAGAGGAGACATATAGAAAACTACCGTAACAAGATACCTGGCCATTATGAATTCTTAGTGTCGCCTTTTGAATTCACAAAATGCATCTACCCTTCATGGATCTCATGTCAGGTGTTCCACCTTTATCTTGATAAATTTATAATTATATTCATTGATGATATCTTGATCTACTTCAAAAAAAGTAGACAGAATATGAACATCATCTTAAGACACGCAAAGGGAAGTCCTAAGATAAGAGTAGAAACTATATGCCAAATTAAATAAGTATAATTTGGCTTAATGAAGTTAATGCTTTCTAATTCATATAATGTCGAAAAAGTTGGTACATCTATTGACCCCTCACAAGATTGAAATTGTGATAAAATGGAAGCAACCTTCTAATGTTTTAGAGATTAGAAGTTTCTTTGGGTTTGCTAGATGCTATAGAAGATTTGTAGAAGGTTTTTCAAAAATAGCAACACCTTTGACCAAAGTTAACATAAAAAAAGAATGTAAAGTTCATATGATGATAAATGTCAATGAAGTTTTCAAGAATTGAAGAAAAGATTAACCAAAGGCTCACATCTTGGTGATTCCTTTAGGGGAGAAGATTTTGTAGTATATAGCGCATACCGACTACAAGTACTTGGTTGTGTCTAATGCAAAATGAGAGTAGTAGATTGATGTGTCTAAAGCAATTAAACCCCTCATGAAAAAAACTATCCTACTCATGATTTAGAGCTAAGTAGCTATCATTTTTGCACTAAAATTTAGAGGCATTATTCTATCGACAAACTTTTGAAATCTTCATGTGATCATAAGAGTCCCAAGTATATTTTCGCCAATGTAAAAAAAGATTTAAATATGAGACAAAGAAGATGGTTGATTTCTAAAGGATTATGATTTTAATATCAACTATCATCCCGGAAGGTCAAAGAAGTTATAGGTGCCCCCACAAGTTAAATCACATGAGTGATTGCACCAGAATACGCCAAGGCCAATCTTTGCTTATGATTATAGACATTATCTCACATTATCTAGATGTATATGATGTCCTGGACTGCATCGGGAATCGGATCGTGATGAGATCATGATAATGAGACCGATCTTCACCTTAAACATACAGACCCTAAATTATCCCTTGATCATAGGTTACCGAGAAGACATTGAGATAACCTCGGAGACCGGTAAAAGTCAGAGTACCGCTCATAAGGATGGAGGTAGCCACTTCATAGCTACCATGTGGGGGACACTAATGGTACAAAGGTGTGCTCATTGGAGAATGAGTTCGACTGGATGATCCGCCTACTAATGTCGATGGTTATTGATACCTCACGCCGTGACAAATGTTCCCGAGGTCCCGACATAGCAGTCCGGTCCTTAGACTTGAGACACCAAGGGATGTCCTGTGATGAGTATTCCACTTTTGATAATGACTTATAGTTTAGAAAGTTCCATATCTAGTACAACCTGGCCATCGGGAGTAGTAGTCAATCTTTACGTAGGCTATTGAAAGTGTCAATGGTGATCATCCCGCTTCTTGGTCACAAAGTGAGAGGAATATCATATGTTCTGTTCTAACAAATCCTTGGCCAAGGTTATTCGGATTGAGAGAGAAAGGTTCTTTGGGAGAATCCCAAAGAGCAAGACTAGGAGAGACCAGAGGGCCCCGACAACACCATGCTCTGCAGAAAGGGTCTCTGGATATTAGATGGATGTGAGGGACTATAGACATGGTAAATCAAGATAGATAGGTCCAAAGGATTGGATTCCCTTGTATCATCCGGGGCCAATGCATTTAGTGGCCTAGTACGCCCATAGCTGTGTTGGGTGAATTATTATAGAGATAATAATTCACCAAATCAAAAAAGGAGTTCTGAGCAAGATAACTCTGCCTTTGAGAGTTGGGCTCAGAGGGTCACACATATGGTAGGTGTTATGACTAGTAGAGGTTCGATATGAGCATATCCGTTGGAACCCTTATCTTATTGGATATCCATTGTTCTGAATTGGATCTTGAGAGATCCAGATCCACATCTAATAACAGAGATACAAGTAAAACCCACTACCCAAGAGGCTGGGTAATTGGAGGGAGATCCATACCAATAGGATAAAAAAGATCCATTAGGTTTTTAAGGCCTCTATAAACAGGAGGAAACTAGAGTTTCTATAGGGTCGAGGGTTTTGGTAGCCACCTCTATTCGCCTCCCTCAGAGAGAGGTGCACGCTTTAATCCCCGGCTGTATTGGATACCGCCAGAGAGGAGGACACTGGACTTCCTTTATCCTCTCCCACAAATCAGCAGGACTGTGGGATATAAATGCATTCCCTAGGTATCTTTTCTTTGCAGTTTTCATGATTTATTTTTGATGCACCGAATATTTCTATCGCATTTAATGCAAAAAACTTTCACGGAAATTTGGGGGTTTTTGTTTTTCTGTTTCTTCCCACGCATGTGATGTTTTCCATGACGAATTTCCCAAACAAAGGCTAATGGTTGTTGGGATGCCTTAAGTAGAAATACTTTCTAGTCTTATAGCCATATGAATATTTAAAAAAGAAATTCTATGATGATAGAAAGTTGGTTGATTTAAAACTTAGACTTTTATCTAAATAAATAAAGGTTTTCTTGCATATTTGATGGCTTAATCATATTTAGTAGAAAGGGTTAAAGAAGGTCTAAAGAATATCCATATATTTAGATGATAGTTAAGGAAATAACCAAGGAGCTAGATCCTAATTCTCTAAATCGAAGATGGTTCTAATATTACATTCCACAATCGCTATATAGCCTCTAAAAGTCATCCAAGAAAGATGTAATTATTGAGGAGGCAATACAGATAAAAAATTTAACATCCATCCATCCCACTACCAAGATATACCAAGATTTACAAAAAACTACCGGTGGTATGGTATGAAGAGAGATATAGTAGAGTTTGTTTCTAAATGTTTGATATGTCAATAGGTAGAACATCAGTACTTGTTGAAAAATTACAAAGGATTTCAATTCCTAAATGAAAGTGAGAGTAAGTCACTATGGATTTTATAATAGATTACCCAAGACCTGCCAAAGGATATGACTGTAATTTAGTAGTAGTAGATAGACTTACCAAATCAAGCCACTTCCTCCCTAACAAAAAATATTTATTGATAAATTAGCATGCTTATATATTAAAGAGATTGTTCTGACATCATGGTGTGTCATTAGCATTATTTCAAATAGAGTATCCAAGGTTCACCCTAAGTTTTGGGAAAGTCTATAAAAAAATCTTTTGGGCACACAAAGAAAGTTTAAGAACCCTTTTCACCCTCAACCCATGGTGAATTTGAAAGGACAATACAAAACTCTTGAAGACCTCTTAAGAGCATGTGCTTTGACTTGGTGGAGTTGGGATACACTCTGTTGCTCCAATTGAGTTTTCTATAATAATAATTACCACTCTAGTATATAGATGGCTCATTTTGAAGCTCTTTTATAGGAGAAAGTGCATATCACTTGTATATTGGGGATGAGGTAGGAGAACAAAAACTTTGGGACCCCAATTAACTCAAAAAAAGATGCTGGATATTATTCGAATTATACGCCAAATATTAATTAAGCCCAAAGTCACCAGAAAAGTTATGATCGTAAGACCTAAGAGATCTAGAGTTTAAAGTTGGTGCATAGATAGAACCCTTTATGGATTCTAAGCTTTCAAAGGACTTTTAGGACTCCACCTTCTTGTGAACCCTAGGGTTTCTTTTCTCCAAGTTGCTCAAAAAGACTACTAAAAAAGAATGATCTATTCATGATGAAAAGAGGGTGAATAGATAACTATTTATAGGGCTTCTAAACCCTAACTCCTAATAGGACCTTCTAACAAGACCCCTACTTAATCAACCCCACTTCCTAATAGGACTCTTATCTAAGAAGCAACCTCCAAACCAATCCTAACATAGCTCATTTCTTTACCCTTTAATAGGGGTTAGATAGATAGATTTACATGAATGCCATTAGATTTATATATTTGCCCCCTTTAATGAAAATCAATTAGGACCCTCCTACCAGAGTCCCAAATGCACCGGCCTCTTCAAATTAGCCTCATTCTTGGTGATGCCCACACTAAGTGAATTTGATCTTCAAGTCGCTATAGTCTCCTCCAAGTGGCACTTTTTGTCGGGTAGGTTCGCCTTACTGTATTAGCACTTCAGGGGGGTCGCAATCATTTCAGCATGTTCCATCCATCAATAATGACACCCGCTTGCCTTAGAGCTTCCTCCTGTAGTCATATTTTGGTAGATGGTATTGGGCGCTTTCTTTTTTGTCCCAACTTAAGCTTCAAACATGACATATGGAAGACCGATGGATTCAGAGTCAGTGTAAGTCCAATCTATATGCTAATGCCTCCGGATGCGCCCAAAATTTGGTAGGGTCCATAGAACTGAGGTGAAAGCTTCATGGATGCTCGCTTGATTGATATTTGTTTGTATGGTGGAGCTGCAGGGAAGATCCAATCTCATAATACTGAAATTCTTCATTCATTGCGGTTGATCATATATTGTTGTTTCATCCTTACTTGAGTCAGAGGAGATTATCTTTTAGCAACTTTAGCATTTTTTTTTCCATGGCCCCATAGTTCTCTATCTACTTGTTCTCCATTTTAGAGGTGCCCAACATATATTTTTAGGATTATGGGGGGGGAGGTCAGCCATACATAACCTCATAGGGAGTACATTTTGTGGATGAATGATAAGTGTATTATACCACCATCGATCCAGGAAGCCACTTTGTCCACTCTTTTGGTCATCAATGTGAAGCATGTAAGGTATATCTCCGGGCACCCTGTTCACCACTTCAAAGATGATCGCTTCGGTTTATGGGTGATATGTCATACTCATTTTCAATTTAGTGCCCTACATCCTGAATACCCTATCCAAAATTTGCTTGTGAAGACCCTATCAACATTACTTACAATAGATCTCAACATCCCATGGTAATTTTATATTCTCTTTAAAGATTCGAGCAATACTAGAAGTAGTGTAGGATTTTCTAATAGCACAAAAGTGAGCATTTTTGCAAGGCGATCAACCAAAGACAAAAATAACCTTTTTTTTTATAAGGGAAGCCCTTCGATGAAGTCCATTGATATATCACCATATTGAGTCCTGAATGGGTAGAGGTTGTAGCTTTTCTGACTTGCCACTATCTCACCTTTAATTGTTGACATACATCATATTGTGCTACAAATTCAGCAATAATATTTTCATCCCTACCAATAAATTTTTTTTTATACCCTCTTTATAGGTTCAAGGGAACCGGGCGTTCGCAGGTGTGGAATGCATCTCTTGAAGGATGGTCTTTATGTAAGTAGAATTTAGCACAAGCACACGCGCCCTTATAGCGCAAGTCTTTTGAGTCCCAACTATAATGAGCCACGAAGCTTAGTGCTTCCCTTCTAATTTTTTCATGATCTTACTGGTCTTCTAGATCATCTTTCTATTCCCCTCCTAATATTCTCAAGGAAGTCAATGAATGGCATGAAATGGTCAAGAATTTAGCTTGCTCCTGTAATCAGAAAAGCCAGCATCTATGACAATATTCTTTTCTTTCTTTTTGTGTTATTTCATAATCATATCCAAGAAGTTTTGTTACCCATTTTTTGCTGCCTCGGGAAGAGCATCTTCTGCTCCAAGAAATATTTTAGGCTTTTGGTTGTCTTGATTTAAAAATACTGTCCGATCAAGTGCATTCAGATCCATTTCACAATGATACATAATCATGAAAGATCTCTCCTTTGTCATAAATAGTCATCTTGAGATAGGAAAGGAGATAACGCCTTATTGGTATAAGTGATGGGGCAGCCATCTTATATTAGTAATAACAATTTGACCTGAGGTATTGACTTCAATAATAAAAAGTCTTATCAAGTCTAGTAGCTAGTACTGTAAGTGTTGTCGCCATTAATTTTAAGTTCATCAATGTGGTGGCTTTGTCAATTCATTAAAAAGAATCTTTTTTCAGTAAGGAAGTAAGGGGGCACTAATCTTTCCATACACGAACTTATGGTAGTAGCCCGGAAAACCCAGAAAGTCAGGCAAATATTTTATGTTTCCGAGGTTGGCCAATTCACATTGCTTTAATTTTGAGGGGTCCATGTCACACCTTCCTCCTACATGATATGCCTTAAGATATTCCACCTTCTATGAAGAAAGCACACTTTGATTTTTTTTTGACAAAAAAGAATATGTTCTACAAAATTGTTGTCAAAAATAATGTAGTGCTGAAAATGACTTTCAAGAGAAGGACCATAAATATGATAATGCCTAAGAAAATTAGTACAAACTTGGCGAAGATAACCCCGATAAATATCACCATAAGGCTCGAAGGTGGAGGGAGCATTGGAGACCAAAGAATATTACCGTAAATTGTGAGGTCGCCAGAAGCGCTCGAAGGACATTTTGGAATGTCTTTTTTCAGACTCGTGATTGATGATGTCTTGATCGAAAGTCCAACTTTGTGAAGACTCATGCTCCCCTTTAATTCACCGGCAATTCATCTACTACTGAAATAAAGGGTAATTTTGTCCTTAATGGTTATGTTGTTGAGAGCTCAGAATCAATGCACATTCGCCATGTTTCGCCCCATCAATCATAATGAGCACCGTGAATAGGGGCTACAACTGGCCGAATAATCCCCTGCTTTCAGCATATCTTTATAACTTTCTATTTTATCCTTCTAGAGATGTGGATACCCATATGACGAAAGTATTTGTTGAGGTTTGTTTTGGAAGAATTCCAGATATTTATTTACGATCATGCCTGGCCATGTGAGGTAGAATGCATGGTTCATCAAATATATCCGAAAATTCAGCAAGGGAAGTAGGTTTAGATCTTCAAATTTGGTTGGCTCTCCCTTTGCTACGTTACCAAGTTATACCAAAAAAGTCGCCACATGCTTTTGCTAAACTTTCTCCATTCATCAGGTGTAAAATCATCATTACATCGCCTCCACGCTTTTCATGCAAAAGATTCTTTATTTTTCCTTAACAAAATTTCATACTAGTTTCAAAAAATTTTAGAAATATCACTTTCCAATGTCATCAGCCATTCGATGCTAAGCATGGCCTTCATAATCATCAAGAGAGAGGAGGAAGAAATCTTGTAATTATCTTGGTCATACAAGAACGTCACCCACAAGCACCCTAATGATCACACTTCAAAATTGGCCCATCGCCAACCTTAATGTCAAACCTCAAGTCATATGTGTTCTCGTGAAGCCAATCACATGAGTGATGACATTGTGATTTGATATGCACTTTAACTTTGCTTATTATTATTAGACATTTTATCACTTTATTCATGCGGTTGCATATACCGTGATGTCTCGGATTCTGTGTAATGGGAACGACAGATGAGATCGTTTTATAATGAGACCGGATTCACCTTTTAAATATAGAGATCAAAATTATCTGGGTCATAGGTTCCTGAGAAGGACATCAGACAACCTGACAGACCGTGTGTTGTATACCCGCTCATATGATGGAGGTACCGTCTCATAGTTATTCTGCAGGGGACACAATGGGTAAGGCACAAGTAGGTGCTCATTGGAGAAATGAGTTCACTGACATTGATCCACTTACGTAACGTCGGGATGGTTATTGATACCTCATGTCGACAACCATTCCATAGTCCCAAGAGGTATATCTCGGTCCTTAGACTGGAGACACCAAGGATGTCCTCAGACAAGTACTCATTTTTGATACGGACTTATAGGTTGGAAAAGTTCCAGATCTAGTACAACCGTCATTGGGAGTAAAACCAAACCCACGAGGCTATTGAAAGTGTCAATAGAGGATCATCCATTTCCTAGATCATATAAGAGAAATATCCCATATGTTCTTGCCTCTAACAAAACTTGGCCAAGGTTATTTGGATCAGGAGAGAAAGGATTTTGAGAGAATCCAACAAGAGCAAAGACTCGAGGAGAGACAGATGAGCCCCGACAATACCATGCCCAAAGATAGGTCTCTAGGATATTAGATAGATGAGAGACTATAGATATAGTAATCGAGACGTATAGGTCCAAGCGACGGATTCCCCTCAGACACCTAGGGGTCATGTGTAGTGGCTCGGCACGTCTGCATCGAGAAGTTTGGTGAATTATTATAGAGATAACAATTCACAAGTCAGAAGGGCTTGGAACAAGTATGACTCATGGCTACCAATATTAAGGGTGAGGGTCACACACATATGGTAGGTGTTAAGTACCAGTAGAGGTTCTGAGCATGCAGATATCTCACGTAACCTCCTATGTCAATGGATATCCATTGTTTTGGAATTATCGGGATCTTGGAGATGAGATCCAATAATTGCTAATAAGAGATTATTGGGTAGAAACCCACTAATTAAGAGGCTTGGGTAATTGGATGAGATCCAATACCCAATAGGGCAAAAAACATCCATTAGGATTTTTAGGAGGCCTCTATAACAGGGAGAGAACCAAAGCTCTATAGGTTGAGGGTTTTTCTTGGTAGCCACCTCCCTATTTCTCCTCTCCCAGAGAGAGTGCATCGCCACAATCCCTACCGTGTGGATACCGCCAGAGAGGACGCCACTTCCTTCTTCATCCCCTCTCCCACTCAGATCTAGAATTGTGTGGATATACACTTCCTAGTGGTATTTCTTTTACACATGAAGTTTTAGATTTGTTTTTGAATTAATTTATCTTTGCAATGGACCATGAAAACTTTTACGAAAATGGGTTTTGTTTTCTATTCTTCCACCGCACATGATGTCTCTAATGACGATTTCCCAACAAAAACTTGTTGCTATAATTTTTATTGTGTAAGGCTATCTAGATAAGGCAACCTTGCTATTCATAAAATTATTAGTGCTCCCGGTATCAATAAGAATGGTGATCGTTGTTGCCGAAGTCCTCCCACTTTATCCTTTAAGGGTTCGCGGTAATCGCAAGGGCAAGCATCGTGAATATCAACCTGGGTCATATTTTCCTTCATCCATGACCCTTCCTCATGTTCCTAGACCCTCCTCCTCCATGTCTTCAAGAGGTTCAATCAGAAGGAGGTGGCCTTTATGTTGATGATCAGAAGTTCCACTGGGCCAATATAATGCCAAGACTCTTTGTCGATCACCATGTAGTTTTTCTTTGTCAATTTTTTTCGTAGCTAAGGGATGCCGTGAGCAGAAGGAGGTTTATATGCCACAGGCTCAGGGAGAGGTTCTCATCCTTCGAGCATCTTGGCCGAGCCATTTTTCTTGTATGGGCTTAAAGAAATTATAACCGGCCACAGACGGGGCTATCGCAAGGCCTCTTAACCTCCCATGTTATCTTCCTCGCTTTGAATCCTTCCAATGAATGTTCAATAAATTGATGGTTAGTCCAATCATGAGCAAGGTAGGATAGCTTCTCAAGCCTCAGTTTGGTACTCTTGAATCAGAGGTTTGTCGAATTTTTTGTGATTTGGTCGTCGATATTTTCAACCCGTGAGGCTCCAAATGGTTCAAAGGTGTTCTTAAATTGATTTCACGTTGGAGCCCCCATGATTGTATATTCCTAGCTAATTGTATCATTGAATAGCATCTCCTTCATGGTGGATGACATCAATTTCACTATAGCATCATTTTGACGCCTTTAGTAACGAAGTAACTTCTTTACATACCCAAATCTACCCCCCGTCTCCTTTTTTTCCCCCATCAAGTCCACCCTCATGCATGGTCAAGCATGTCCCAGGGCTGTCCCTCCTTCTCTTGGAGGGCCTCTATAAAGTCTTGGATCAAATTCTGATTGACTCGTGGTTGTTCAATCCTGAATTTCGCAAACAAAGTGTGCAATTTGTCCTCCAAGCACACCCAAGCCGCGATTTCATCCGAGATTCCAATGTTTCAAATTTAAGATCAATTAGATCTTTGAGAAGCCATAGCATATGCCTCTAGATCGAGGATGTTGTCTTTTTTTTTGATGGGTGCCAATGGGGTGGGGGGAAGGTGTCTGGACAACAGATCGGTGATAGAAGGGTTTGCTGTAATGGTTTACTATTTTGGGTAGCAGATTTTAATGTTGTTAGGGTTATGAATGGTTATGATAGTTATGATTAGGCTAGAGGATGCCTTTGTTGGGAAATCCACAAGGGGAGCGACATCACAAAGAACGGAAGAACGTAGTAAAAAACAAAACCCGTATTTCCCATAGAAAGTTTCTCTGTTTCGCAGAAGATCAAGGCCAAAAAACAAACGCAAAACTGCATGTGTAAAAGAAGATACCTAGGGAGATCAGATATCCCCTAATTCCTTGCCAGACTCAGGAGAGGATGAAGGAGGTCAAGGCCCCTCCTTCTAGCGTAGATCCACAAGCAGTGGATCAGGATTTATGCACTCTCTAGGAGAGGAGAACAAGAGGTGGCTTAAAAAATCCTCACTTTATAGAGCTTTGGTTCCCTCTCCTATTTTATGTGAGGCCCCCCTAAAACCCTAATGGATCTTTTTTTTTTTTTTTGCCCTATTGGGTATTGAACTCCATCCACCAGTTTGTTTTGTGATTAGTGGGTTTTACCCAACAATCTTCTTTATTATCAATTATTGGATCTCATCTCGTGATCCACACCAGGGGCTTAATGGATATCCACAAGATAGGGGGTCGCCATATATCTCATATCTCAACCTCTACCATCGCAACACCTACCATATGTGTGTGACCTCTAGACCCAACATTGAGCTGGCCATGAGTCATACTTATCAACTCCTTTCGACTTAGTGAATTATTATCTCTATAATACCACACCAACTCATCACTACTTTAATGTACCAGGCCACTAATACGTACTCGCATTTATACAGTGGGAATCCAATTTGGACCTATTTGTCCTTAGTTACCATCTTTAATCTCTCATCCTTTTTAATATCCCGTAGACCCTATAACGCATGGTGTTGTCGTGCCCATAACATCTCTTCTCGAAGTCTTTACTATCTATTCATCCCCAGAACTTTTCTCTCAATCCCAATAACCTGGTCCAAGGGATTGTTCGGAAAGCAAGAACACATGAGATATTCCTCTCATAATATCAAGAGCGTGATGATCCGCTATTGATACCACAGCCTGGCCTCTATGTTGACTACCACCCCAATGACCCATTGTGATCCGGAGCTTTCCAAACCTATAAGTCTCTGAGCATCAAAGAGTGTAGTACTACACAAGACATCCTTAGTGTCCCAAGTCTAGGACCGACACCACTAGATTACGGAATTGCCATTTGGACGGAGGTATCAATAATCATCCAGCATTCCAGGGCTGGATCAATCGGGTGATTTTATTCTCCAATGAGCACCGCATCGCACTCTTTAAGAAAGTCCCAACAACACGTAAAGTACCATGACCAGCTACCTCCATCATATAAACAGTATACAGCACACCAATTCCATTCCATTATTCAATGTCCCTTCGAGTAACCTATGACCAAGATAATTTAGGGTCTCTGTGTTTAAAGGTGATTGGTTCATTATCGCATCTTCATCACGCATCCAATTCCTATTGCATAGATCCAAGGACATCACAATATACATCTAGATAATATGAGATAATGCCTAATAATCATAAGCAAAGAGATTGACGAAGGCAGTTATAGGTAATCACTCATGTGATTGGCTTGTAGGGTACCCATAACCACAATCCCCCCACTTGACCTAAAAGCCAATCACCAACATGTCCGATCCCATCAGATATCTTCATGACACGAAGAAAATTTGAGTCAATGGCTTTACGCGGATCCCTGCAATGTTATCTTCGGATAGAACTCTTTCTATTACTACAAGGTCTTTTTTGGCCATGATCTCTCTAATGCTTGTGAAACCTCCTCAAAACACTCTCGATGAGACCCAGTTCCCTTTATTTGAGTAATTACCCCATAGTTTAGTTTCAGAATATAAGGGAATCATATCTCATCGTCAGCATGACCTCCTAGGTCTGTGATGAACCTCTTTTATCTAGATTCCTCCTTGCTGCCTTTGTCACAACAATGTATTCGCCTATCATGGTTGAGTCGCCACAGTAGTGTCTTGCTTGGAACTCTTCCAAAGATACTACCCCCATCTGCAGAACACATATCCTGAATTAGACTTCGCTATCATTGACACCTGGACCGAAGCCTGAGTCCAGGTAGACCTCAACCCCCAGGTTACTACTTCTTCATATACCAAAAGAAAGATCCCGTCCTTCAAGTACTTAAGGATACTTTTTTTACCGCTTAAAGTTCCAAGCCCGACCTCACCGATATTTGCTCGCGGACAACGAGCATGCGCTTATATCGTGCCCGTACATATCATAGCACACATGATAGAACCTTATCACGATGCATATGGTATCATATCCATGTGTGCCCTTTTCTTAGGAGTCTTTGGGACACATACACCTTAGAAAGTGATATTCCATATCTCATTGGTATGAGACCTCTTGGAATTTTTTTATGCTAAACCTTTGACAATGATACCATGTACTAGATGGGACACCCAAGTATCCCTCTTGGACTCCATCTCTATAGATCCAGATCCCAAATATGCAGGATGGATCCCCTAAGTCCTTCATGCAGAAGTGCTTAGTAACTGAAAGTCTTGCATCATGGGAGAGCATTCCACATCATTCCCACAATACCAGATGTCATCCACATATAATACCAAAAAAGGTGATACTACTCCCACTTAATTTCCTATACACACGTTCATCTTCATTCTAATGAAGTCTTAAGATTTGATCGCCCATCAAATCTATATGTTCTAATCCTTTGGGAAGCTTGCTTCAATCCATAAATGGACCTAAGCAACCCCACACCTTATCTAGGTTATCCCCCCGACATAAATCCCTCAAAGTTATATTATATACACTTCCTCCTCGAAAGGCCATCGAGGAATACACAGCTTTTGATGCTTCCATCTACCGCATCTCATAATCATAGTGTGCAGCAATAGCCAATAGAATTGAATGGATTTTAGCATGGCTACAAGTGAGAAAGTTTCGGCCATAGTCAACACCTTGCCTTTCGACGAAATTCCCCCAGCCACTCAGCTTTGCTTTATAGGTCTTCACCGCCCCATCTACCCAATCTTCTTTTGAATATTCACTTACAACCAATGGGTACAAGACCGTGCATCAACTAGGTTCTAAACATTATTGGAGTACATGGAATCCATTTCAATTCATGACTTCTTGTCATTTCCTTTAGTCTCATGCTCATAATAGCCTCCTCAGAGGTCCAGGGGATTGACCCTTAATATCCTCTTCTGATATGTCCCACATTCCCTCAAAGAGGATGGGATACTCATCGACCCACGTGAAGTTGGAACTTATGTGTTAGGTATCCAACGATTCCGAATGGTGCTTGAGCTAGGTTCTCCAACCCGCCTCAACCCTATCATGCCCCCATTATCTCCATTAAGAATGTGTTCCTTCTCAAGGAACACCGCTTTCTTGGCTACAAAGACCTTTTGGTCTTCGGTGATAGAAATAATACCCACAAGTTTCCTTGGGTAATCCCATGAACTTACAACGTCTGGCCTGGATTCCAACTTGTTAGGTTGTGTTCTTCGGATCGCAAGGTGGCAGCCCCAAATTCCAACAACTTTAAGATCAAACTTCTTCCCATTCCATATCTCTTGTTGGAGTAGACATTACTAATTTAGTTGAATTCCTATTCAGAAGGTAAGCTTTATTCTGCAAGGCATATCTCCTGAAATGAGATGGGTAGGTTTGTGAAACACAATTTCATGGAACACACCATGTCTAACTCAAGATACAATTCCTCCCTTTCCGACACGCCATTAAGCTGTGATGTATAAGGAGGTGTCCATCGGGGATAAGATCCCATAGTCTTTGAGGAACTAAGTGAACCCTGCATTGGCACTCACCCTCACCTCATCGATCAAGGGTTTTAATACTCTTTTCTTGTTTGCCTCCTCCACTTCATTTCCCTCTTAGACTCTTATACTCACGACATGCTGAGTCAGAGCCCAGCATAAATAAACCATAATGCAATGTTCCTTTCTATGATGATCCCCATCATCTCATATTATTAAAATAACCATTATTCTCAAAAACTCAATTTATGAAATATTTGTTCTAATATATTTTGTCGAGATAAGTGTGCAGGAATAACTATGATGGGATGAAAACATAAAGCGATTTACCATGGTCAAGTCCGTCGGGTGTTCAAGAGTTCATCGGAAGTCCGAGAAATCATCGGAAGTGTTCGAACCAACCAAGATCGAATCGGGGACTTAGAAGTTTTTGGAAGTTCATCGCAAAGATCGTCGAAGGTTCATGGAACTTACCGGGAAGATTAGGGAAGCTAGCCAAGACTCGTTGAGCTCGCCATACAATCCGGGAGTATCTTTGGAAGTCCTTTGGAAGAAATCGAGGGAAGTGTCGGAAGTCCTGGGAATCTCACCGTAAAGCTCATGGGAAGTTGACTTGAAGAATGTCGGGTTAAATCACTTAGAATTATGTTTTAAATTTCATAGTTTGCACATGATTAGAGCAAGGATTTAGAAATAATCCTTGCCTAAATTTGGTAGGGGCCAACAGGGCTCTTATTGGGCCAACTTGGGTTTTAAACAAGGCCCATTCAGCCCTTTTTTGAATGGGAATAAGCGGTTGGTTTCCTTGAACCGAGGTAGTAGCACCAGCCTATGGCTGTAGCTAGGGGTACCTAGGCTTGGTTTGGCGGTGGCGCGGCGGTTGGCATCAATCATATGCGGTCGTCATCGACACAATGACGTGGGTACCGCCTCGACAAAGCGGTTCCACCGCCTCGACAGTCGACACGGGAAACTCAAAAAAAATTCAAATTTGGAGCCCAAATTTGAATCCATTTTGAGCCTATAAATACCCCCCCTTTTCTGGTTTGAAAGGGCACCCTTTTGAGAGTTAGAATCTTGAGAAAAAGTCTTTGAATAGTCTTGAAAAGTCTTGTCTCTTCTTTTGCTAAAGTGTTCACCTCCTTCTTCTTCTTGTGAAATCTTGTAAGAGTGTGAACCTCTTGTAAAGGGTTGTAAAAGGGGTATTTGGTCCTTCCCCTTCAAAGGATTTGCTAGTGGAAGTGTGGAGCCTCATCGTGAAGGCTTCAAGAGTGGATGTAGGTCATTTGACCGAACCACTATACATCATTGTGTTCATGAATGTGTGAGTGTTTACATTTTGAATTATTTCATTACTTAGCTGCAAAAATTGCTTAGTTCCTTTCTATTTCCTTTACTCAAGCAATTTCATTCAAGTTCTCTTTTTTTCATCAAATCAAAATCTTCTTACTGAACTTGTCTTTTTTTTAAAAATGGGTTTCAAAATTATGATTTTAATCCATTGCACTAATTCACCCCCCCCCTCTTAGTGCCTTTTCGATCCTAACAATTGGTATCAGAGCAAGGTTTACTCTCATATTGGTTTAAAACCCAAGAGAGATGGCCTACTCCCGGTATGCAAGAGGGTCACTCCATTACTCATCCGCTTTATGTTTAATGGGTGGGATTATACGTATTGGAAGACTTCGTATGAGGATTTTTCTCATTTCTATGGACTTCAAACTTTGGAACATTGTTGAAAATGGTTTTGCAAAATCTTCTCTTCCGATGAGTGAATGGAATGAGTGGGAAAAGGAAGATTTTTTGCTCTCAATGCAAAGGCTATGAATGCCTTATTTTGTGTGCTTGATAAGAATGAGTTTAATCGGGTTTCTATTTATTTGAATCGGCATTTGATATTTGGTGCACTCTTGAAATCACTCATGAAGGCACTAGCCGAGTGAAAGAGTCCAAAATCAACATTCTTGTGCATTCTTATGAACTTTTTTTTAGGATGAAACCAAATGAGTCCATTGGAGACATGTACACCCGCTTTTACGGATGTCATCAATGGACTTAAAGCTCTTGGTAAAGGTTTTTTTAATTTTGAGTTGGTAACTAAAATTTTAAGATCCCTTCAAAGAGTTGGGATCCAAAAGTTATGACCATTCAAGAGGCCAAGGATCTTAAAATATTTCCTCTTGAAGAACTTATTGGGTCTCTAATGACCTACTGAGATGACGTGCCATGCTCATGAAGAGCTTGAGAACCCCCCCTTCCAAAGAAATAGGAAGGATATGGCACTTAGAACACAAGAAGACCACTTGAAAGGAACATCAAGTGATGAGGATAGTGACAATGACATTGCACTTTTAACTTTCGAAAGTTTAAGAAATTTATAAGAAAGAACAAATTTAAAAAATGACACAAAAAAATAAATTTGAACACAAAAAGGACCAAGTTATTTGCTATGAATGCAAGAAGTGGGACACTTCAAGAATGAATGCCCTCAAGCCAAGAAGAAGCAATTCAAGAAGAAGAAAGCTTTGAAGGCCACATGGGATGATTCAAGTGACTCAGAGGTTGAAGAAGCTAGCAACAAAGAGGAGGCCAACTGCGCTAATGGCATTAGGAGAAGAGGTTAGTGAGTTATTTAATGAAGAGTTATCTTTTCGATGAACTTTCTATCACTTTTCATGAGTTATTTGATGAATGTAGAACTATTAGTAAGAAGTTCAATTTGCTTAAGAAAGAGCATGCTTTATTACAAAATAAGTTCAATAGTCTCCAAACCCCTTCTCTACCCCATGCTCTAAGTGTGAACACTTAGAAGCAACAAAAAAGGGAGAACTTGCTACTCAAAGAGACCCTAAACAAGTTTAAGGTCGGTAGCAAGGGCTTGGACATGATCCTTGCTAACAAGGGTCACATGTCGGAAATAGAAGTGGAATAGGATTTGTGAGTGGATCTCACCAAAATCCCACCACCTTCATTAAAGGACCCACATTGCATGTATCACCCCATTTGAAATGTAATTTTTTGTGGTAAAAATGGGACATGTTGCTTACAAATGTCCATTCAAGAAAAATTAGTCCACAAAAAATTGATATGGGTTCCTAAAGGAACCATAAACAATTCAATGTTGAATTACAAATTAAGTAGATCAATTTGTAAGGCACCCAAAATCAAATGGGTACCTAAAAAACCATCCTCTTTTGTAGACAAACTCACAAGCTAGGAGCAAGAAATGGTATCTTGATAGTGGATGCTCAAGGCACATGACAGGAGATCCATCTCATTTCTCTATGCTCACTAGCAAAGAAGAAGGGTATGTCACCTTGGAGACAACAACAAGGGTAAAATCATTGGCAAAGGGAACCATAGGTAACAAATCAAGTTTTTCAATTGATGATGTGTTGCTAGTTGATGGTTTAAAACATAATCTTTTAAGCATTAGTCAATTATGCGATAAAAGGTTATGTTGTTAGATTTGAATCTAATGTTTGCATCATGAAAAAAACCAAACAATGACATATCCATGATTGCTTTAAAACAAAACAATGTCTACACCATAAATATTGATGAATTAAGTAATGAAATGTGTTTTTTTCGGTTTTGAATGATGATGCTTGGCTTTGGCATAGGAGATTAGGCCATGCAAGCATGAAACTAATTTCTAAGATTTCATCTAGAGAGTTAGTAAGAGGAATCCCAAACATGAAATTTGTCAAGGACAAGGTATGTGATGCATGTCAACTAGGAAAACAAAAAAAAACTAGTTTCAAAAAAAAAAAATCAAATTAGCACCACTAGACCATTGCAATTGATCCATTTGGACTTATTTGGACCAATTGACATAACAAGCCTAGGAGGTAGCAAAATATGCCTTTGTAATTGTGGATGACTATAGTAGATACACTTGGACCTATTTCTTGGCTCACAAAAAGTGATTGTTTCAAATGTTTCTCTAAATTTTGTAAACTCACTCAAAATGAAAAAAAGGTTTTATGATTTCATCAATTCAAGTGATCATGGAGGTGAATTTCAAAATCATGACTTCCAAAATTTTTTGTGAAATAAACGGATATAACCATAACTTCTCTACTCCAAGAAATCCACAACAAAATGGAGTAGTGGAAAGGAAAAATAGAAGTTTGCAAGAAATGGCTAGAACCATGTTAAATGAATATAATTTACCAAAATATTTTTTGGGCGAAAAGCAGTGAATATGACTTGCTATGTTATGAATAGAGTTCTAGTGAGACCATCCCTATAAAAAACTCCATATGAATTATGGAATAATAAAAAACCCAATGTTTCTTATTTTTAAAGTTTTTTGGTTGTAAATGCTTTATTTTAAATGAAAAGGATGCCTTAGGAAAATTTGATGCAAAAAATCCAATGAAGGCATATTTCTTGGTTATTCTTCCGTTTCTAAGGCTTTTTGTGTTTTCAACAAAAGAACCTTAGTTATAGAAGAATCTATTCATGTGTTTTTTAATGAAATTTTTGAATTTAAGAAAAAAGATTTTGATGATGATTTTGGCTTTGATAATTTGAATTTGAATGAACCCTCTCCTCAAAATGACAACTTGGATGCATCTTCTTCCCAAACTTCCTTACCCAAGGAATGGAAGTATGTAGATGCTCATCCCAAGGAGTTAATTATAGGAGATGCATCAAAAAGGGGTTCAAACTCGCTCTTCTTTCAAAGATTTTTTTGTGCCCATGCCGCTTTTCTTTCTCAAGTTGAACCAAAATGCATTGATGATGCCTTGAAAAGATGATTCTTGGGTTATCTTAATGCAAGAAGAATTGAATCAATTTGAGAGGAATGAGGTATGGAAGCTTGTTCCTAGACCTAATGACCACTTAGTTATTGGTACTAAGTGGGTCTTTAGAAACAAGCAAGATGAATGTGGTATCATGGTTAGAAACAAGGCTAGACTAGTGGCCAAAGGTTTCAACCAAGAAGAAGGTATCGACACGAAAGAGACCTTCGCCTCGGTGGCAAGATTAGAAGCCATTAGGATGCTCCTTGCCTATGCTAGTAGTAATGATTTCAAATTATTTCAAATGGATGTCAAAAGTGCATTCTTAAATGGTTTTATTTTCGAAAAAGAAGTGTATGTTGAACAACCACCCGGATTTGAAAATTCTCTTCTTCCTAACCATGTGTTTAAACTAACTAAGGCTCTATATGGTTTAAAACAAGCCCCTAGGGCTTGGTATGAGAAACTTAGTTCTTTTTTTAATTTCAAATGATTTCACTAAAGGCAAGGTTGATACTACATTGTTTATTAAACATTTTAAAAATAATTTTCTTATTGTTCAAATTTATGTTGATGATATTATTTTTTTGGTTCTTCTAATAAATCACTATGTGAATCATTTGCCAAGAATATGAGTGATGAATTTGAGATGAGCCTAATGGGAGAACTAAATTTCTTTTTTTAGGATTACAAATTAAGCAACTAAGTGATGGTATATTTCTAAATCAATCAAAGTATACATTAGAATTGTTAAAACGATTTAACATGGATGGATCAAAAGACATTAGCACTCCTATGAGCACCTCCACTAAGTTAGATATGGATGAAAATGGAGAAAGTTTTGATCAAAAAAAACATATAGGGGCATGATAGGTAGCTTGCTTTATCTCTTTGCAACTAGACCTGACATCATGTTTAGTGTGGGGCTATGTGCAAGATTCCAAGCTAATCCTAAGCTATCTCATTTCAAAGTGTTAAAAGAATCCTTAGATATCTTAAAGGGACTCGAATCTTGGATTATGGTATCCAAAATCCGATAACTTTGATTTGAAAGCTTATATGGAGATGCGGATTTTGGTGGATGTAAAATAGATAGAAAAAAGTACATCAGGAACATGCCAATTTCTAGGACATGCACTTGTTTCTTGGACTTCAAAAAAAAATTTCAGTTTACACTATCTATGGTGAAAAGCCGAATACATAGCTGCAAAGTGCATCTTTGTGCATAAAGTTATTTGGATGAAAAATACACTAGAAGACTATGGAATTTATTTAAAAAATATTCCTATAAAAAATGTGATAACATGAGTGCTATCTATCTAACTAAAAAATCTGATTCAACACTCTCGAACTAAGCACATTGACATTAGGCATCATTTTTTATACGTGATCATGTCAATAGTAAAGATGTCACCCTTGAATTTATTGATACAAATCATCAATTAGTGGACATTTTTTACAAAACCCTTAAATGAGGAACAATTTGATTTTATTAGAAGGGAATTAGGCATGTTAAATTGTCCTAATAAATGAGTTTTATTATATGAGATTTTTCTTTGAAATTTTGGTTTTTCATCGATTTGCTTTCCTCTCTGATTTTTTTTTTGAAATTTTGATTTTTTTTGACATCATCCCATCCTTAAAATCTCTGAAAACAAATTCAAAATAAATTAAAAAAAAAAAAAAAAAAAAAAATTTTTAAAAAACCAATCCTGGTAGCAACACTTGGGTAGTGGGACCCCAAGCCAAAAAGAAGAAGCTTGCTTTGGGCAATAGAACCACCGAACACCCCTTTATAAAAGGGGTGAGTTAGGGGCCTGATGGTAGAACCGCCCCCAACCCAAGAGACCCCTCTTCCTCACCTCCCTAATCCCCTCAAAACACTTCCAAGCCTTATTCTCTCCCTCTAGAAGCCAAAGAAAGATTTTTTTTTTCCTTGATTCAAGCTCTCTACCTCTCAAGGGAACAAAACTAAGGTAAAATCTAAATTTTTCTCCCTTTTTTTTTCTTGCCTAGTTTTAGTTCTTTCCTTTAAATTGATTATTGATCTATCCTCACTAGAAATGGCTCTAAAAAAAGATCTTCAAGAGACAAAGGAAAAAAAAGGGTGGAGGTAGATTCATTTGACCAATCTTTTTTCAAATCAAAAGAAGCATCCCTTAGGTTTTTAGAACTTGTTACTAGAACCATTCATAAAGGGAAAATATGTTGATTTGAATCAATTAGGGAACCTTGAACCCATCATGTGGTTTGCTAACTTAGAGGTCTTACCCATTTTGTAAATTGTTGAACCTATTTATCCACGCTTGATTAAATTATTTTATGCTAATTTAAGCATGAATGATGATGGCTTATCTACCTATCTTCTAGGAAATGAGATCCAAATATTTGATAGTATAATATGCTTTAATTGGAATTGTTGAAAAAGAGTTAGGATGCTATTTTAGAGGGAAATGGGACATGGACACAATCGAGCCACCCACTCAGAAGCCTTAGAAACCATCTTTGCAAATCCGAACTTAGGCATAATTCCCAAGAGTTGTGAACATTTGTTGCCTTTCAACTCTAAAATTTTACATCACATTCTTATAAGCATTATCATTCCTAAACAGTTTCATCAAGATGAGATTAGTTTAAGCGAAGTTAGGTACCATATATTGGATCATGACAGGGACAAAAATTATTGTTTTGGTTACCTAATCCACAACACATGATAGAAGTCATTTCTAAAGGGTTAATGTTACCATATGGAGGATTGATAACTAGATTGTTGCATGCCCATAATATTAGTATTCCACCGATGAAGAAGTAGTACAAGTGGACAAATTTAACATCATTGACATGAAACTACTTAAGAGACTTAGGTGTACATTTGAGCATGGAATAGGGGTTAGACAACCAAGAAGAAGTGATATACATCCCCCACCAGTAGAACATCCTGAAACACCGGTCTTTTGGGAAGTGAATCTCCTCCTCCTCGATCCCTTTGATATAGCTCCATCAATTGCCGACTTGACTCCACCTTTGACGATCCGATCATGAGAGAATTAAATGAAGTTAAATTATAGCAAATTAAACTTTTTTGAAGGAAATGCTAAAAGATGAACCAAAAGATAGATCACATGTATAGGCACTTTGGCATTCCTCCGGAGGAGTAGTTTGTTGTATTTATTTTCTTTTTTGAACGTTGTAAACTTTTATGCAACTTTGACATCTATGTTGTATTATCTTTACTACATTTTTTCTTGGGCATTGTGGAATGATATTGTCTATTCGATTTTTGAATGATTTCTTTTCCCTCATTTGTGATATATTTTTTTTTTTGGATATCTTTTTTTTTTTACATATCTTTGGATGACGCACTCATAATATTTTTTGGTTTTCACTCGTATATGAATCCTCTTTTTCTTTTTTTTTGTTGATGACAAAGGGGAGAAATATGTGACAAGTGAATGCAATTTGCCATGCTTTGAAAGTTATATGCATTTGCCATGCTTTACAAGTTATTGCAAGTTATATGCTTGAAATGCTTATTTAGGTTCTTGATATCATTTTTTTTTTATTGTGTATACTTCATTGATATCATTTGATACCTATTTATTTGACATCTTTTGACTTAATGATGAATGTCCAGTGTCATACATCGACATTGTCATCATTAAGTAAACCATGAAGTTTTTTCTTTTTCATATGTTGAATGATAAGTTAAACTTATCGTGTTGAATTCAAAGAAATTGAATTCAAGCAGTTTTTTTACTATCTATGGCATATAGATAGGGGAGTTAAAGTAACTCCATCATCAATTGATTGTCATCATCAAAAAGGGGGGAGATTGTTGAATCTCGGATTTTGATGATGAAGTCAATTGGTGAAATATTTGTTCTAATATATTTTGTTGAGATAAGTGTGCAGGAATAACTATGATGGGATGAAAACATAAAGCGATTTACCATGGTCAAGTCCGTCGGGTGTTCAAGAGTTCATCGGAAGTCCGAGAAATCATCGGAAGTGTTGCCGGAACCAACCAAGATCGAATCGAGGACTTGTAGAAGTTTTTGAAAAGTTCATCGTAAAAGATCGTCGAAGGTTCGTGGAACTTACAGGGAAGATTAGGAAGCTAGCCGAAAAGACTCGTTGAGCTCGCCATACAATCCGGGAGTATCTTTGGGAGTCCATTGGAAGAAATCGGAGGGAAGTGTCGGAAGTCCACAGGAATCTCACCGTAAAGCTCATCGGAAGTTGACTTGAAGAATGTTGGGTTAAATCACTTAGAATTATGTTTTAATTTCATAGTTTTGCATGTGATTAGAGCAAGGATTTAGAAATAATCCTGTCTAAATTTGGTAGGGGCCAACAGGGCTCCTCTTAGGCCAAATTGGGTTTTAAACAAGGCCCATTCAGCCTTTTTTGAATGGGCAGGAGTGGTTGAACCGCCAAGCTTGACCACCGCCAGCTAGGGAACCACCTTGTTTGGGGCGGGTAGGGGTAGTGTCGGTAGCACACCGCCGGTTGATCACCGTTGACATCGACAAAATCCTATTTACGTTACCTCTGACGACAATTGGTTCCACCGCCGCCTCGAAAGTGACACGGGAAACTCAAAAAAAAAATTCAAATTTGGAGCCCAAATTTGAATCCATTTTGAGCCTATAAATACCCCCCCCCCCTTTCTCATTTGAAAGGGCACCCTTTTGAGAGTTAGAATCTTGAGAAAAAGTCTTTGAATAGTCTTGAAAAGTCTTGTCTCTCTTTTGCTAAGTGTTCACCTCCTTCTTCTTCTTGAGAAATCTTGTAAGAGTGTGAACCTCTTGTAAAGGGTTGTAAAAGGGGTATTTGGTCCTTCCCCTTCAAAGGATTTGCTAGTGGAAGTGTGGAGCCTCATGTGAAGGCTTCAAGAGTGGATGTAGGTCATTTGACCGAACCACTATACATCATTGTGTTCATGAATGTGTGAGTGTTTACATTTTTGAATTATTTCATTACTTAGCTGCAAATTGCTTAGTTCCTTTCTATTTCCTTTACTCAAGCAATTTCTTTTCAAGTTCTCTTTCATCAAATCAAAATCTTCTTCTGAACTTGTCTTTTTTGTAAAATCGGTTTCAAAATTACGATTTTAATCCGCTGCACTAATTCACCCCGGAGGGAGAATGAAACCATTGAGGAAGGTATTGAACCATAAAATAATGTAAGTGTCATTCGGACAAAGTACACGCCATAAGGGAGGTATCAATGTGTCATCCAAAAAATTACGAGTGACAAAAAAAAAAGTTCATTCAAAAAGTCGAGTAGATAAATAAGTAACAATTATACAACATCATCCATAGTAGTCATAAGCATAACGGGGATAAGTGTTTAAAAGAGAAAACAATAGCTTATTCTTGGAGGGGGAATGCCAAAATGCCTATACAAGTGATTTATTTTACGGTTCATTTGTTGCACTTCCTTCAAAATTTCAGCTTGTTGTGATATGATTTGATTTGAGGCAAGCATGATCAGATCTTTTAGTAGATGGATGGAGGGAGCTAGCTCGATGGTCTTTGGATCAATGGGACTAGGTGAAGGAGATTCATTTCCCCAAAAAAATTGGTGTTTTGAGGTTGCTCCAGTGGGGGAAGAACTATATTAACCCTTCTAGGTTACCTAATCCATATACCCATCTCTAAAGTGCATCTAAGCCACTTTAGAAGACTTCTCATTAATTGTGTTATATCTATCAACCTCGCATTACTTCCTTATTGGGACGACACACAAATGTTATGGGCAAAAATGAATCTAGTGATCAACCCACCATATGACAATATTAAGTCTCTAGAGAAAATTTCTATCATGTTTGTCTAATCAAATAACCAAAGCAAATTGTTTTGTCTAGTCATAATCCAATACATCGTATTTTCAGTTTAACATACTCATTTCATCAAGGGAAACTGCTGGAATAAGAATGCTTATAATGATGTGATGAAGTAATTTAGAATTAAAGGTAATAATTGCTCATGACTTTTAGGGATGATACCTAGGTTGGGATTAGCAAAATCATTTCTAAAAGTTTGGAGTGGGTTGCTCTGATTGCATCCATATCCCATTACCCTCTAAAAATAACATCCTATATTCTTTTCTTCAATTCCAAGTAGTTCACATATGATATGATAAAATCTGGAATTGTGGTTCCTAACATATAGGTAGACAAAACATCATCTTCAATATTCATGTTAACATAAAATAGCTTAACCAACCTAGGGTAGATTGGTTCATTAATTTGCAAGATAGGGTAAAGCATTTAGATTCGGCAAACCATATAATGGGTTCTAGGTTTCCTAGTTCACCCAGATTAACATGTTTACTCTTATGTATGTTTTAGAATCAAAAATTTGGGTATCTTAGGCTACCTCATTAGATCTAAAAGGGTTGGGTCAAATGAATCTCCTTCCAAGCCTTTTTCCTTTTGCCTCTTGATGATTTCTTAGGAGCCATATCTATATCTATTCATGATGAACAAATAAAAGAAAATAATAAGGAAAAAGACAAACAAATGGGAAGAGAGAAGAAAATTATAGCTTTTACCTTGTTTGTGTTTCCTAGAGGTGAGGAAGCTTGGATCACAAAAAAAGCCTTTGATTGCCCCTTTAGGAGGATAAAGAAATGGAGAGGGAGAAGATTTAGAGGAGCTTAGGAGGGAAGAGGAAGGATGAGAGGGAGAGGGTTTTGTGGGGTTCTACATGGACCCTAACACCCCCCCTAATTTGGGGGTGTTCTCAAGGAAACATTACCACCAGGCGATGCTATGCTGAGGCCAATTAGGCGGTGCCACCGCTTGGCCCCAAAATAATTTATTTTTTTTTTTAAATTTGTTTACTAGTGTTGAAATGAGATGAGATGTAATCATAGATCACTTTTGAGATATAGAATTAAAATGAGGGAGGCAAATGTCCATGAAGTTTAGTAAAAACCCACGAAGCCAAAAGAAACTATAATGCTGCTCATTCACAAGGACAATTTAACATACTTATTTCTCTCCTAATGAAGTCAAAATTATTCTTTTATTTAAAGGTTTCGTAAAGATGTCGCTAATTGAAGTTTTGTATTGATAAATTCAAAAGTGACATCATTCTTGTTAACATGATCTCATTATAAAGTGATGTCTTATGTCAATGTGTTTAGTTCTAGAGTGTTGAATAAGATTTTTGGTTGAACAAATTACACTTGTATTATCACATTTTTTATGGGAATGTTATTTAAAATGAATTTCATAATCTTCTAGTGTATTTTTTTCATCAAAATGACTTGAGCACAAACATGCACTTGCTGACTATGTGGTAAACAAGTAGTAGATAGTCAACCAAATTTTGTTTCTTGAAGTCCAGAAACAAGTGCATGTCCTAAAAATTGGCATGTTCGATATGTGCTCTTTTATCTATTCTACATCCACCAAAATTCGCATGCAAAGGCTTTCAAATCAAAAGTTATCAGGATTTTGGATACCATAATCTTAGATTAGGAGTACCTTTAAGATATCTAAAGAATTCTTTTAATGGCAGCTTTAAGGTGAGACAACTTAGGATTAGCTTGAAATCTCATACAAAAGTCCTACACTAAACATGATATCCGGTCTAGTTGTAGTAAAAGATAGAGCAAGCTACCTATCATCCCCTATGTCTTTTGATCAAAATTTTCTCCCACTTTCATCCAAGTCTAACTTGGTGGAAGTACTCATTGAGTGTGAATGGCTTTTGAACTATCCATATTAAATCATTTTTTAAAAATTCTAATGTATGTTTGGATTGATTAAGGAATATGCCATTACTAAGTTGTTTAATTTGTAATCCAAGAAAGAAGGTTAATTTCTCCATTAGACTCATCTCAAATTCATGACTCATACACTTGGCAAAAAATTTACATAGTGATTCATCCAAGAACAAAAAAAAATAATGTCATCAACATAAATTTGAACAATGAGAAAATTATTTTCAAAATGTTTAATAAACCAATGTAGTATCAACCTTGCCTTTTGTAAAAATTATTAGAAATAGAAGAAAGGAGCTAAAGCCTTTTCATACCAAGCTCTAGGAGCTTGTTTTAATCCATAGAGAACCTTGATTAATTTAAAACACATGATTAGGAGGAAAAAAAAATTTTTGAATCAGGTGGTTGTTCTTATATACTTCTTCAGGAAATAAAAGCCATTTAAAAAAACACTTTTGATATCCATTTGAAATAGTTTGAAATCATTACTACTTTAGCATAGGCAAAGAGCATCCTATGGCTTTTTAATCTTGCCACAAGAGAGAGGTCTCTTCATAATTAATACCTTCTTCTTGGTTGAAACCTTTGGCCACTAATCTAGCCTTGTTTCTAACCACAATCTGTGATTCCATCTTGTTTGTTTTAAAAGACCCATTTAGTACTAAATGGTCATTAACTAAATGGTCCATTGGATTCTAAATTGATTTAACTTCCATCAAGGAGGACCCAATAATCTCATTTTCACTTTGGTTCATTGAGAAAATTTGCTCATTTTTTGGAAGAACGAGTTTGAAGCACTTTAGATAAGCTTCTTCTCTATAGGGGGGGGGGGGCATCTACACATTTTAGTCCTGGTAAGGGAAATAGAATTTTTCCATCAAAGGGTTTGCAGCAAAAAAGTAAATAGCAAGAACGTAAATGCAAACCAGATTTTTTATAGTGGTTGGGTCATCCCACCCACATCCACTCCCCGATTCCTCTTGCTTGAGGCCACCGGGCTTTCCACTAGCTATCCTCCTTCCAACGGGTGAGGATGAACTCCCCTCACAACACCTCTCCTTTTGATGGGCTTAGAGATAACCCTTACAAAGCACTCTTACCCCTCTCTTGACTAGAACACTCTTAAGACTTAAGAGGGAAGATTTTGAACACTTTCAAGAGAGTTTCCCCCTTCTTTTTTTTTCAGTTCTAGACCCTTTCATCCAAGAATGTGAGGGGTATTTATAGGCCTCAAGTGATTCAAATTTGGAGCCCAAATTTGAATTTTTTTGAGTTTTTGAGTTTCCCAATTCAACCATGGATGGTAGGCAGGCCGGGTGCTACCGTTGGTGACACAGGAAGGATTGGGTGGTGCTAGGCTGGGCGGTTCCACCGCCTTGGTTCTCACCCTGGCAGGTTCACCACCTAACTCAGGTGGTGCAACCTGCCAGGTCATTTTTTTTCAACACAATGGTTTCGACCAAAAAACTTCGACCAAACCGGTCCAAATGAAGTCCGAATTGGCTCAAATTTGGTTTATAGGATTAACACCTAATCCTAAACCAAATTATATGCTAACTACAAATTTTAAAGATATTTTTAAGCTATTTCAAAGTCCATAAGACAAGACTTCTTTTGGTGAGCTTTTGGTGAACTTAGGGTGGTCTTCAGATGAACCCTGGAAACCATTCTCATGGACTCCCGGCAAGCTCCTGGACTTCATGATGATCTTGGCGAAGTTCCATCGAGCTTCTTTGGCAAGCTTCGATCTTTCTTGGCAAGCTCTCCATGAACTTCCCATGAACCTTTCCGGTGAACTTGAAAACCCTTCTAAGAAGCTCCCTACCGTTTCTCGGCCGGTTCAACAACTACTCCCAATGAATCTTTGGACTTCCATCGAACTCTCAAACTCCCAATGATCCATCCCACTTGTCTTCCGGCACTTTGTTTTGCTTTACATCTTCATCATCATCGTAGTTAATCCGCACAAACAAACAAACAAACAAACCGATCTGACAAATTTATTACATTACAAATTGAATTGACATTCAAGACGTCATTGGTCGGCTTCATCCGATCCTTTGGCACATCGTCCTCCTTTTTGTGGTCCATTGCCCAATCGGCGGTTGACCTCCACAACCCCGATATCCTTGGTGCAACATGCTCTTCTTGGCCCGATGCCCCGACGTATCCAAAGTTTTCAACCGATTGTCGTAGAAACCTTTGGCTCGACATCCAATATCTGACGTGATCACCCCAAGACAACGTCAATTCCTCAAGCATCAACTATCTAATCTCGACGATAGTAGACCTGCGTAACTCAAAACATAGTTAAACAATAAACCACAATCAATTAGTTTCATCATCAAAAATGAGATTCAACAATCTCCCCTTTTTTTGATGATGACAACTAATTGATGATAAATGAAAGTTAACCATAACTCCATGGAGTTTAACCAAACTCCCCTATCAATATGCCATTGATAGAAACACTTGGATTATCCCAAATCCAAGCAACATTCATCACAATGTTAAGAGAATACATCAAACCATCATGCAAATATATAAAATATTCAATCAATGCATGAAGTCATCAATCTACTTTCTCCCCCCTATGTCATCAACAAAAGGAGAAGTAACATCATAGCTAGTTTAAAAGAATATGCAAATTTTACAATCATACTAGCTATTAATCACATCATACAACATTTAAGCATCGCAAGTTTATCATGATAGGCAAGATAGCATTTTGTCGTGATGATAGCAAGTTTTTTTTTTATGTTCCTTTGAGAAGTGCAAGCAAATTGTATTCAAAGATGTGCATTTTCTTATCTTCTTTAATGATATGCATGCAATTTTGTAATTTCTTTCTTCTCTTTGAGAAGAGCAAGCTTTGCAAGTTTTGCTTTCTTTTGCATGCTAGACTTTTGCATTCATTTGTAATATGCAAGCTAGCAAAAGCTTTCTCCCCTTTATCAATGTCAAAAAAAAGAAAGGGAGGATTAATACTTCAAATAAACTTTGCATGAGATTCAACAATAATTTGTAACAAAGATGCAAGTTTTTTTGTTAAAAAAAAGTGAAGTTAATCAAATTTTTTGCCTCTCTTGAGATAGCAATTTTTTGCTTCTCAATGTTTAAGCCTAAATAAAATTTTTTTTTTGATGCATAAGCTAGCAATTTAACTCCCTTTTATCATTATCAAAAAAGAAGTGGAGGACTCAATGCTAAAAATTTTCAATTTCATCAATATTCATATCAATATAAATTTGCATCAAAAAATACAACATTAGTTATCATGTCATGAAGGATATCAATAAAAAAAATTCAACAAGGATCAAAACCAAAAGATATCATTCATGATTCATAACTTTCTTTTTAGCAAGATCAAAATTCACATTTATCAATTTTTCAATTCAAGATAAATGTCATACAACCAAGAATCATGATATATAAAAAAGCACATCAATATTAAGGATCAAATCATGATTCATTGATTCATCATAAGGCAAATTTCTTTTATATCAATTCTTCAATTGCCACATAAGGCATACAAGCCAAAGAATTCTTGTTATTTTAATATCATGAAAGATATGATGTCAAGGCTCATGATTCATTTGAAAAGATCATAGGAATTCTCATCAAGATTACATTTCATGAGAAATTTCAAGTATCAAATATCAAGTACACGAATTCATTCAAGTATCAATTATCGAGATATCAAGACTTGGATTGTATTCCTCTTTAGTTAATGGAAAAAAGGAAGCAATCATAGAGGAAAATATTTTGATTTGCAAAAAGATATCTCAAGTCAAGAATTTAAGAGAGAATTCATGATTCACTTGAAAATATCTCATTCAAAATAATTTGACAACTTGAAACCCATAATCAAATCAAAATCATTTTCGAGATTCAAAATGCTAGCAATTTGCATTAATCATGACAAGTGATACATCAAAGTCTACATCAATATTTCAATCATCAAGTCATGAAGCATACAAAGTGGTATTGAAACATGAGAGAAATGTTCAAATTACACATGTAATGTTTCAACATTCAAAACACATTTTCTCAAGTTGAGTATCAATAAGTCAAGAGAAAATAACTTATGATTCATTTGGATTTCTCTTTAATAACATGAGAAGAATCATAGTATAAAGTAAGAGGTCATGAAAAACTCAAGTTATCAAATCTAAATGATATAAATAAAACTCATTCTAGTTCAATTTATCAACTCATAATCAATTCATCAAAATCACTTTTATAATTTATGAGATTCTTAAGATATTATGAAATCATTAATCTCGATAAGATGATAAAAGCATTAAGTGATTCTTTTAACACATTATCAAAATCTTGTTCATAATTTAAGTGATTCACAAAATATCATAAATGAATTTATCATTTGTCTTACATGGAAAATCAAAAACTTTAGAGAAAGAGAGATGTTCAAGAAACATGCATTTCTCTTTTAGTGATTTTCATTTATTTTATATAAGCATGCCTTTTGTCTTTTTATACCAAATCAAAATAAGTATTTAAAAAAACAAAAGGCAAACTTCATTATAAAAAATCATCAAGACAAAAATATAACACATTATTTCAAGATATGATATTCAATTTTTCATGATAATGTGTTTCATTTTTTTGTTTCAAACAAGTGTGCTCATATTTCAAAAGATGAGTATCAAATTTAAGACCAAAACATGAGTTTGTCATCAAGATATGATATCACAAAGTCATTAAGCATGATAACAAACTTTTAATATTTTCATTTCAATGATGATTTCATAATGTATGTTCAAATATTTATATGGAAGCCATCATTGTATAAATCAAAAAATACAAGTTTGTCATTAAACCCATTAAGATCAAATGCATCAAAATCTTTCATTCAAAAAAATTTTAATAAGAGCAACATAAATTGATTACATGTGAGCATGTATCAACTTTTCAAAGCAAGACGTAAGTTTAAATCAAAAGATTTAAGACCAAAACATCAAAAAAATAAAAAACATTATGATAGTGCATTTTCTTATTTTTAAGAGTTTCAATTCATGTGATTTGATCTTTCATAAGAATGATCAATGTCATGCATCATATTTAAACATGAAGCATCATCATATTTAGAAATGAATTCATCATTAAAATCATTTCACTTCTTTCTTTCATTTGTTATAACAAGATGATCAATGCTCAAATTTTTTGCTAAAATCATACATCATTTTAAAAATCTGAAAATAATAATTTTCGTCATGAAACCCATTAAGTCCAAATATAACACAAGGCAACATCAAAGCCACATTTCTTTTCATTTTGAAAATTTATGGGTTGGGTCTTTATAATTGATTTCATGAAGACATGTATCAATAAAAAATTTCATCATTAAAAAAGGGTTAAAACCCATTAAGCCAAGATGGAAGTTTTCAAATTATAATCAAGATACATACATCTATCATCAAAAGATTTTCAAGAAATTCATACATAGATATGTATCATGTTTAAGATTGAAAACCGATATGGAAAGTATACATGAAATTTCATCATCTCAAAATGTCATCTTAATTTGTCATGAAAACAATTAGACCAAAAATATGTTAATCCACAACATAGAGTCAAATCAACATTACTTCAAAAAAACTAATGCATGTTACAAAATCATCAAGCATCATGTTTAGAAATGAAATATAAAACATCAAGATACACATGCATGGATTAATTCTAAGCATTATCACAAATCATGCATCATTCATATTTTTAATTTTAAAAAAAAATACTAGAAAGGAAAAAAGCATAAAAAAAAATCCTACCAACTATTTCAAGCAACTCATGAAAGGATCATGTAATTTCAAAATAAGGTAAAAACAACTTGGGTGAGTTTCTTACCTCATTGTTGAAAACCATCAAAAGCCCATTTAGCCTCTCTTTTCTTTACTTGATTCTTCTTTGCAACCCTTCTTCTTCTTTCTTTGGCCTCTTTCTCCATTTCAAGTTCATTTTTTTTTTTTATTTTTTTGTTTAATGAACTTGTTAACATTCATTGTTATGTGTTCAATGTCCTCATTGTCCTCATCACTTGAGTCATCACTCAAGTGGCATTCATTTGTCCGATGTTCCAAATCCTTCTTGTTCTTTAGAAGGTGGTTCATATGTTCATCATGTTCCAAATGTTCCAAGAAACTCATTTCATATGTCATTAGTGAACCAATTAGTTCTTCCAATGAAAAAATCATTTAAATTTTTAGTCTCTTGTATTGTGGTTACTTTTTGGATCCCAACTCTTTGGGAGGGATCTTAAAATCTTGTTAGTGAGTTCAAAGTTTGAAAAACATTTACCAAGACTTTTCAACTATTGATGACATCCGTGAAGCTGGTGTACATATCGCCGATAGTTTAGCTTTTTGGTGTCATTCGGGGAAGAGCTCAAAATCATGCAATAAGAGGTTTACTTTTGAAGTCTTTAACTCTACTAGTTCCCTCATGCGTGATTTCAAGTGTTCACCAAATATCAAAAAAGCCGTTTTCACACATTGAAATCCGATTGAACTCATTCTTATCTAAAAGCACAAAATAAGGCATTCATAGCCTTTGCATTTAAAAAAAAAAAAGATTTTTTCTCCAAATCCAACCATTCGTTCGTCGGTTTAGAGGGAAGGTTGAAAGCCATTTTCAATGATGTTCCACAAATCCAAATCCATTGAAGTATGAAAACTCTCATTCGAAGTTTTCAATATGTGTAGTCCGAACCGTTAAAGAACGATTGGATGAAAAACCGAAAAAGCCCTCTTGAAAACCATTTAGAGCCATTTCTCACGGGTGTAAATCCGAAGAGAAAGAACGTGGCTCGATGATACCAATTGTTAGGGATCGAAAGGCACTAAGGGGGGGGGGGGGGGTGAATTAGTGCAAGTGGTAAAGAACGATAAATTTTTCATGATTAAAACAAGTTTGGAAACTTTGTATTAATAAAATGAATGCAACATTTTTTTGAAACCCCGAAAAAGATTGGCGTTTTAATAAGAAAAGCATAACTGTAAGAAGATGAAAGATGAAGTTGAGTAAATAAGGCAGCAAATGAAAAGGGTTTGCAGCAAAGTAAATAGCAAGAACGTAAATGCAAACCAGATTTTTTATAGTGGTTGGGTCATCCCGACCCACATCCACTCCCGATTCCTCTTGCTTGAGGCCACCGGCTTTTCCACTAGCTATCCTCCTTCCAATGGGTGAGGATGAACTCCCCTCACAAGCACCTCTCCTTTTGATGGGCTTAGGAGATAACCCTTACAAAGCACTCTTACCCCTCTCTTGGACTAGAACACTCTTAAGACTTAGAGGGAAGATTTGACACACTTTCAAGAGAGTTTCCCCTTTTTTTTTTTCAGTTCTAGACACCCTTTCATCCAAGAATGTGAGGGGTATTTATAGGCCTCAAAGTGATTCAAATTTGGAGCCCAAATTTGAATTTTTTTGAGTTTGAAGGTTTTCAACCGTTTGTCGAGGGTAAAGGTAAGTCTGAACAGCAGGTGCACACCGTGCACATAGGGGGGTGGCCCTAACCAGGGGGGTGGTTCCACCCAGCTCGTTCTCAAGGTGGTGCCACTTGGCCTTTAGGCGGTGCCACCGCCCAGGTCATTTTTTTGTTTGGTTTGAAAACTTCGATCAAAACCAGGGTCCAAATGAAGTCCGAATTGGCTCAAATTTGGTTTATAGGATTAACACCTAATCCTAAACCAAATTATGTGCTAACTATAAATTTTAAAGATATTTTTTTAAGCTATTTCAAAGTCCATAAGACAAGACTTTTTTCGGTGAGCTTTTTTGAACTTTCCAGTGGTCTTCAGGCGAACCCCTGAAACCATTCTGTGGACTCCTAACAAGCTCTCGGGACTTCATGATGATCTTGGCGAGTTCCATCGAGCTTCTTTGGCAAGCTCGATCTTTCTTGGCAAGCTCATGAACCGAAACGAACCTTCGGTGAACTTTTCGAAAAACCCGCCATGAAGCTCCCTACTCGTTTCTCGATTAGGTTCCAACTACTCCCAATGAATCTTTGGACTTCCATTGAACTCTTGAACTCCCAATGATCCATCCCACTTGTCTTCCGGCACTTTGTTTTCACTTTACGTCTTCATCATCATCATAGTTAATCCCGCACACAAACAAACAAACACTCTTTGATCTAGATAGTTATTACAACATGAATATTCAACAAGCCAGGGATGGGAGATGGTTGAAAATTAGCTTGGATCGAATCGGTGAGCATGCATTTGGATCAATATTTTTTCCCCAATTTGTAATGCCCCCAAGTTCTACAATCAAACTCAGATGCAGTTCTTTATTACCCATTTACATCATTCTCAATGGGATGTCATCCTTTTAATACCAAAAGTGATAGTGCCCCACTTACCTTCCTATACATACAAGACTCATTCGTTTCTAAAAAATCATACAAGTCGACGCGAGATCTCCACCTATCCTCAACATAATGGCGGCAATCCCTAAATGGATCATATATTGATATTTTTTTATGAAGAGGGAGGCAACGCCTTTCCTCGAGATTGCCATCATAACGCTGCCACGCCCATCTTTGTTTGAGAACATCATCCAATCTTGACAATAGATGTGTCACCTCAATGGATTTAAAGGGTCGCTTAAAACTGGTTTCATCTAGCAACTCCTCATCGCCATGGTTGTCACTAGCTCGTTTATCAAAGGTCCTACCTTTCCTCTACTGACCATTAGAAGGTTTCACATTTAAGTAAAGCCAATGGAGGGGGGTATCATCTAATCAACCAGTCCTTCAAAATCGCCGAGTATATGAACCATTAATCCAAGGAACCCGCATAGAAATTTCATGTTTCCTCGCAGTCCGAGGATCCTCAATATCTTTTAATTTTTGTTGGTCCCCATATATCGCCACTCCTTCTTCTGATATTATCGCACCCACGAAATCAAATCACTTTACCGAACGAAAGCCGAACGGCTTGATTGTTTCCAACTTCAAAAACTCTATTTCCCCAAGGAGTCTCAAACAAACCACGTGTTCTTCTCAAGGAAATGTTGAGTCTCTCAAAGACCTTTTAGAAGGGTGATAGAAATAAAGAATATTATTGAAATCCCACCCAATAAATTTATGAAGAAAGTTCCAAAAATATTGTTCATGAGTTTTTGGAAGGTTAAAGGAAATCTAACAGTCTAAAAGCATTCCCAAGAATTTATAATGTGTACGTTATTAGTTGAAATGTGCTATTCAGAATGTACCATCTCTGGTGGCATATCCCCAAACGGCAGATAAGAATCAAGCGGAATCCACGACGCCTAACTGGAAGACCCTTTCTTTTTATTGGGAAACTACGGGGAGTGACATTACATGTCCATTGGGATAAAAAAGAAAAATGGGTGACCCTATTCCAAGTATTCACCTTTTCATCTCGATCAAAGGGTTTTAAAACTCTTTTCCTCAAAATTGCATTCTTATAAAAGAAAAAATACTTAGGAGACCAGATATCCCCTTGAATCCACATGTGGGAGAGGATAAAGGAGGTCAAGCATGCCCTCCTTCGGGGAGTATCCACATGGTAGAGACATGGGACCAATACACCTACTCTAGGGAGAGGAGAATCAAGGTGGCTGGGACACCAAAAGAAACTTCTAGAGTGGAGTTTGGTTCTTTCCTATTTATAGAAGGTTCAAAACCCCTCGGGATTATAATCCTTAGTCAAATGGATCTCCATCCACTACTTCCAAGCCTTTTTGGATTAGTGGGTTTCAACCCAATGCCACAAATATAATTGTTGGATTCGTATCTCAAGATCCACTTAATTCAAGGGCTTATGGATATCCAATAAGAAAGTTTAACCAATATCTAATCGGATCCCCTCATCATCTTAACAACTACCATATGTGTGTCAACCCTAATTTATATCCACTAACTATCAAACATGAAATGAAAATAATATTTAATGAGCTCAAGGAATATAATTATTCTATAATAATTCACCCAACTTCCACTATGGACATTCAGGCCACTACACAACGCCCACGACAACGACCTTTGGGAATTCAATTTGGACCATTCGCCCTTAGTTTAATCATGTAAGTCCCATAGTCCTCAATCCATCTATAATCCCAGACCAATACCCACGGGTATATCATAAGATGCCCAAAATGGGTCTCCTCATGAAGCCCAGCTTGTCTGAGTTTCTCCTTTTGAGAACTCTTTCTCTCAAACCTAATGATTTTTGGCCAAGGATTTATTCGAAGCAAAGAATCCTTGGGATATTTCTTATGATACCGAGAGGGATGATTTTGCCGATACCCTTGCCCTTCTTAAGATTTTGCCTTTCCACCCCAATGGTATACTAGATAGAGAAACTTTTCAAACTTATAAGTTTTCTAGTATCAAAGATTAAGGAGTACTCATAGGGACATCCTTGGTTTATATTAAAGGACCGATATGAACATGAGAAAAGGAATCACTATTGAGATGTGAGCGTAATAACCATCACAAAGTTATCAGAAGCGACCATTCCTTGAACCATTCTAGTTTTCAATCAACTCAATCATTTTAGTGTCCATATACCCAACCTGTCGAGACAGCTATCTTAATGAAAAGACAGGTATATCTCATATCGCTGAGTTCTTCCCGTTATCTCAAGTATCCTTCCCGAGTAACCGGTGACCAGATAATTTAGGGTCTGTGTTTAAAGGTGAATTTGCCTCATTATCAAGGATCTCATCATGATCCGTCATTCCTAATAGTTAAAGGATCCAAGGATATCACAATATATGCAAACATGCAAAGATAAAGTGATAAAATGCTTAATAATATAAGCAAAGAGATTATAATAAAGGCAGGCAAGTACAATCACTATGTGATTGGCCAGGTAACATATGACTAGCAATTTCACTGGACTCCAAAGCCAACTACTAACATGTCTAATTCCCCATCTATGACGTCAAAGATAATTTGAGTCAATGGCTTTGTCAGTAGATTACAATGTTATCTTCGGATGGAACTTCTTTCCATTACTACATCTTTTCGCCATCTTCAGTTGCGAACCCCTTAGAAGACATCCGGATGAGACCCGAAGTTCCCTTATTTTGAGTAAATCATCCTATTTGTCATGCAAATCTGGGAATCGGCCTTCTCGCCGATGGATGACTCCTAGATCTGGTGATGAATTTCTTCATCCAAACTTCCTCCTTGCTGCCTTGCCACAAAGAATGGTTTCTACCTTCCGTGGTCAAAGTCAGTTGTGTAGTGTCTTGTTTTCTTCGAACTCTTCCAACATACTCCCTCCATAGGCAGAACATATACTCACTCAGATTTGCTATCATAACACAGAATCGAAGCTTCAGTCCGCAGCCCACAACCCCTCACGAGGTTATTACCTCCATATACTAGTAAAAGATCCTTAGTCCTTCTCAAGTACTTAAGGATACATTTTACTGCTTTTAGTGCTCCAAGCTTGACCGCCCATATTTGCCACATGCGGGACACCGTGAGCATAGGCTATATTAGGGCTTGGTACATAGTAAGCATACATGATAGAGATCCCATCATGAAGCATATGGCATCATATCCATGTGTGCCCTTTCTTCAAGAGTCTTTGGGACATACTCCTAGAAAGTGATATCCCATGTCTAATTGGTATAAGACCTCTTTAGAATTTTTTTATGCCAAACTTTTTAATAATGGTGTTCCATGTACTTGGACTGGGACAAACCAAACATCCTCTTTGACCCATCTCTATAGATTCAGAATCCCAAATATAGGGATGCTTCCCAAGTCTTTTCATGGAGAAGTGCCTGATAATTAAAAGTCTTTCATTCGGAGAGAACATTCCTACATCATTCCCAATGATCGATGTTATCCACATATAACACAAAAAGGTGATAGTCTTTCCACCAATTCTTACTTTCTGCATGTCAAGTGCTCATCTTTGTTCTTAACGATCCATAAGATCGCCTCTATCAAATCTTATGTTCCAACTTTAAAGCTTGCTTTTCAATCTATAAATGAACCTAAAGCCAACCTACACACCTTATCTTTAGTTCTTGATATGAATCTCAGGGTTGTATCATCAACACCTCTCCCTCAAGGTTACCATTGAGGAATATCCATTTTGATGCCCATCTCACAATTCATAGTATAGTGCAATAATACATGAATTAAATGGATTTTAGCATGGCTATAGTGAGAAAGTTTCATCATAGTCAACACCTTTGCCTCGACAATATGAAGGGCCCATTAGCCTTGCTTTTATAGGTCTCTACCTTCATCTACCTCAATCTTTTTTGAAGATCCACTTGCAGCCAATGGGTACAACAATTGAGTGCAGACAACTAGGTTCCAAAACCTTGGAGTAATGGAATCCATTTCCAAATTCATGACTTCTGCCATTTCTCGAGCTCACACCATAATGTTCTCCTTAGGTCCGAGGATCAATATCCTCAACATCCCTCCCCGGACATGTCCTACATATTCTCAAGGATGGGATACTTCATCGAAAAAAAGTTGAAACTTGTGTTAGTATTTGAACGTACTTGAATGGTGGAATGGTGCTTGAGCTAGTTCTCCAACCTGCTCAACCTATCATGTTCCAACTATTTCTACCAAGAATGTGTTCCTTCAAAGGAAACATGCTTTTCTTAGCTACAAAAGACCTTTTGGTCTTCAAGATGATAGAAGAATACCCATAAGTTTTTTGGGGTATCCTAGTTTTAACTTGTACCATTCCATCATCCTAGATTCCAACTTATCGGGGTTGTGTCTTAACGGGTAGAGGCAACCCCAAATCTTAATAACCTAAGATCACGCTTTCTTCCCATTCCATATCTCATATGGAGACATCACTAACTTGGTTAAATTTCCTATTTAGAAGGTAAGCTGCGGTCTCTTTTTGTGGGGATATCCCAAATGAGATGGTAGGTCCATCTAAACACATCATGGAACGCACCATGTCTAATAGTGTGTGATTCCTCCTTTCCATACACCACATTAAAGTAGCAAGCGGGTGTATTGGGATAAGATCATAGTCTTCGAAAATCGTGAACTCCTGCATCAAGTACCACCTCCTCGATCCATCGAAAGGTTTATTTTTCCTATTTGGTTCTCCTTCTCATTTCCCTCGACTCATCACTTACACTCATGATATGTGAGTATATCTATCATAAATAAACTATTATGTAATGTTCCTCTCGATGATCTCATCATCCAATATTATGAACAAATTATTCTCAAAAAACTAATTTTATATCCAATAACCAACAAACATGAAATGAAAATAATATTTTGATAATAGAAGGAAATAATAATAGCATCTAATGCAATAATAGCTCTATGAGGTAGATGGGACACCTTTGCCAATAGCCACTACAACAAACCTTTTGCTCCATTGCCCATTTTTGCTGTCCATCTCATCTCTATTCAATCTCCTAGGTTACTAGAACCCCCAATGAATAACAACAGGATAAGCACCCCGACATCTACCCATGTGGTTATCATAAGATTCCGGCAAATGGAGATCGGATCATGAATACACCTCTCCAAGCAGCTTTCATTGCCTTCGCAAGGAGGGTCTTCTTGTTCCTCCTTCCCGCCTATATCTTTTCCTACGTAGAAGCAATCGCCTTTGTCCTTTGTTAGTCTTTTCTTGATAACATTTACCTTTACCCATTTTGCCTTTGTTCTCCTTATAATCTTCTTCCTTTTTTCTTTTCTTTCTAGTTTCACCAAAGATAGAGAACCACTTTCTTTCGATGGTGCTTTCCTCTTACTTTCAACATATACAGGAGCTCGAGGGTGGCCCCCAAGTTTGTTCATATTAAAAATTTATTATGAATTAAGAAAAGGAATCTAGTAGGGACCAAAACATAAGATCCACACATAGGTTATCCCTCAGGACCATTCCTAGACTTGTGAGTTTCTTTGATCCAATCAATCATCTTAAGGACATGGTTCTGAACCGGTGTCCCTTCAATATCCCAGCACTAAAGTTAATTTTGATATCTCATATCAACAGTTCTTTCCTTGTCCCTCAAATAGTATAGAGATGTGAGTATGGAATTAGCATCCATATTTTTCATGCTATATTTGTAAATCAAGATATCATAGAGGCCAACATATAACACCCAGCAAAAAAGTAATCATCTATACTTCATAAAGAAGCTTATCTTATCCTCACTTGCCTTCTTCGTCGAGAGGGAGGGATCAGACAAGGATATACGCGATTTTTCCGTCGGAGAACTATCTCGACATTGTAAAGCCAACATATAATTTGACCGGTGAGGACCAAGTACTCAAGTATGCCACGAAAGGATTTGAAAAGCTTAACATTTTTTTAAAATTAAAAGATGCTGTAAAAAAAATAATATGATTTTTTACAAAAATTAAAACAATTAAGATATGACTTCTATCTTAATATATTCCCCACCAATTTTTTTTTGCAAGACACACAACACCCTCCCAAAGATAAGGAATTCCTGAGACCTCATGGATTCTGCTGGGATCGTGATCCAATCCAATCTTTAACGAACTCCTCAGGGACCAAATCACCAATCATACAAGCCTGTAAAGGTGGCACCCTTGCCAATCAATAACCTTGTGATTCTCATCCATTCAACCTCAAAAACCACTATGGCCTTGAGGGACTCAACAACAACCATGATGCAAGTTGTCATCACCATCGCTACAAGATGAGTTCCATTCCAAGTGATATACTTTAGGACTCAACCAAGCATATCATGTCCAAGTCACCTATGACATCTCCATGTCATAGATAAGATAGTGAAATGTGATATATGAGTCTCGAGGATTTGACCAACTCCAACCTTATACCCCGATTTGGTTTCTAGTTATAACTATGGAAGGCCAATGGGTCAATTCCACTGTCTCATTTACCGAATTTAATATTATTAATAGAGGGGATTTTTTTTGATTGGTCTCCTAATAAAATGTGGCCACACATAATATATTTAATATAAATATATATATACATATCTAAAATACACATGTATATATATACCGATGATCGGCGGACCATATCCCAATGTGATCAGACCAAGCCAAGGCCCAATCACCTCACATCAAGATCTATGTACCTTCTCACATCTCCTTGCGGATCGTCTAATATCGTGGCTTCGTCGATCCGCTTATCTTCAAATGCATTTGACGCTGCCTTGGTTTCGAAATACGCTAATATCAAGCGCGCTTCATGTAATTAAGCAGCTTTGATATCACAGCAATGCGAAGTTCGAGCACAGCCGAGAAAAGAGAATGAGGCTCGCAGTTCCCCACAATAATAATCATAGGCCACAATATCACATCACAAAGTTCACATCATCTATCATACATCACATGTATATGTTATTTTATAAGACTACTTTGGGATAAAGAAAATAATAGGTAATTAAACTATTTTAATTAACATATTTATTTTTTCAACGGGCCCTTTTCATCATACCTGTGGGAAGACCCTAGTCCTTTTTTTATTTCAAAGGGGACAGAAAAAGAATATTTTTGGTCATTCAATCAAAAAATCTTTAAAACTAGAATTTTTTAAAATTTCGATTGGAGAAGAATTTTTTCATTCTTAAACCCAAATCCCTCAATCCTTAAAAATTTCTAAAATGAGTTTAATCATTCCTCTTTTTGCCCAAACCGACATTTGGCATACTTTTCCTTTACCATGAAGGATCAGCTTTTTAATGGGGTCCAAAAGGTTACCGGAAAAAATATGCAATGCGGCCGAGTCCATTAGAGACAAGGGCTTACGGGTCCAATGCCGCCAATGGACTCAAAGATATTGGGGCCCTTGCTTTTTTTGAGGAACTAAAATTTTAAGATTTCTCCTTTTGGGATCCCAGGGTTCCCAGACATTCAAGAGGCTAAGGGCTAAAAAAATTGTTCCTCTCCCCCCCTCCCTTTACGCCCCAATGATTAATTTGTCATGCAGACGATTAAACACAACACTGCCCTTTTAAGAACAAGAAGGATATGAATAACTATCTCAAGAAGACCACTTAAAAAATCTTAAAAAAACCTAGCGATGAACAAAAAATAAACCCTTAAATTTAGAAAAATTTAAACTTCGGAATTAATTAAAAACAAATTCTAAAAAATAAACATGTAAAAGAAGATAATAAGGAGAGATGATATCCCCAAAAAGAAGATTCATTGCGGGAGAGGATGAAGAAGGTCAATCAAGAAAACAAAAGAGGAAGAAGGTTCTGGGATCAATGCAACGATGCACCTCTCACGGGAGAGGAGATTTAGAGATGGACACAAAAAAAAGAAACCCCAACTATAGATTTTGGTTCCTCCCTATTTAGAGGCCCGTGAAAAAATTAATGGAGATTTATCCATCGGGTATTGATCATCCAATTACCCTTTTCATGAATTAGTGGGTTTCATCCAATAAAGTTATTATTAAAAATTATTGATTCTTATCTTAGATCCAAATCAAGGGCTTAATGGATAAATAAGAAAGTTCTTTAGCCAATATTGATATCAAATTCTTTAAATCCAACACCTACCATACGTAAAACCCTTCAGGCAATCAAAAAATGAGAACTGAGTCATACTTATAAGTAACTCTAACATAGTGAATTATTATCTCTATAAAACCACCCAACTTGATGACTATAGAAACAAGCCACTACCGTTAGAAAAGAATCAGGGAATCCAATCCTTTGGACATTATCCGGGTTCTCGCTACTATGTGTATCTATAATTTCATCCACTCCATTATTCCATCCTATACCGCATGGTGCTATCGCCCATACTCTGCCTCTCCTCGAAGTCTTGTTTCTGTCGACTTCTCCTCGGAGAACTTTTTTCTCTCAACTGCATAACCTTTGCCAAGGATTTTACCTGGCAAGAACACATGGATATTTCATGATACGAGCGATGATCCTCTATTGATACCAATAAAATTTCAAGGTTGGCTACCACCCCAATGACCTATTGTACTAGATCTCTAAACTTTCCAAACCTATAAGTCTCTGTATCAAAGAGTGGAGTACTACAAGATATCCTTGGTGTTCCCCAAGTTCAAGGGACCGTATACACTATCAACCATGTAATCGCTGTCTAACTGAGGTATCATTAACTATCCATTTCGTAGGCGGATCAATCAATGAACTCATTTCCAATGAGTACATCAATTCTTTAGTGTCCCCTACACGAAAATTCATGTAGACCAATTATCTCCATATAGATGAGTATACAAAGACACCGCCTATCCTAAGTATCTTTGATGTCTTTTTGAGTAACTAAGACCAGATAATTTTAGGTCTCAGGTTTAAAGGTGAATCGTCTTCATTATTGCGATTCTATCACTATCCGATTCCTATCAGAACATCCAAGGGACATCACAATATACGTAATACAAGATAAAGTAATATAATACCAATAATCATAAGTAAAGAGATTGACGCAGGTTACAAGGGTGCAATCAAAAATGATTATTTATGGCACCTATAACAAAGCATGTCGCGGGTGTATATAAGGTATCCAACGATGATAAAATCTCATGGTCTTTGAGGAATTGAGGAACCCAGTAATCAAGTACTTACCTCCTCATTTGATCAAGGGTTTTAATACTTAAGTCCTTCTCCACTTCATTCTTATATTCCCGAATTTTCAAAAGCTCCTCTATCTTGTACATCAAGTACATGGTCGTGATTCTTTGAGAAATCATCAAGGAAAAACTTTCAATAATCCTATTTCTAATAGAACTTTTCTAAGAAACAACCACCTCTTAACAGGGGTCCTTCACCCCTTTAATAAGGAGGCTAGATAGGATTTACATGAATGCCCCTATCAATGAAACCAAATTAGACTCTCATAGCTAGAGTCCCAATGCACCCACCTCTTCAAATTAGCCTTGTCCTCAGGCTAACGCCCATGAATGAATTTGAGAATTTGATCTTCAAGTCATCATAGTTCTCCCAAGTGGCATCTTTACCGGTAGGTTTGCCCATCAGTATTAACACTTCAGTAGTGGGTCGTCGTCGTCCGAAGTCATGATCCATCAATCAATAATGGCACTTGGTTGGGTCCGGAGCTCTCCTTGGGTAGTTATATTTGGTAGATGGCTTTTGGGTCATCTCATGTTTTGTCCCAACTTGAGCTTCAAACATGATACATGGAAGATTGGATGGATTCAGGGAGTCATGGTAAGTCCAATCTATATGCTACTACTCTGACATGCACTCCAAAATCTGGTAGGGTCCATAGAACTGAGGTGAAAAGCTTCATAGATGCTTTAGTTTGATTGATGTTTGCTTGTATGGTTGGAGCCATAGGAAGACCCAATCTCCCTAAAAAATTCTCTTTCACACCTTTGTGTTGATCATATTGTTGTTTCATCCTTGCTTGAGTCAGAGTGAGATTATCTTTTTAGCAACTTCAAAGATTTTGTCTCTATCTTGTAGTTCCCCATCTACTTGTTCTACTTTAGAGGTGCCCAAACATATATTTTTGGAATTAGGGGGGGGGGTCACCATACATGGCCTCATAGGGGAGTACATTTTGTGGAGGAATGATAAGTTGTATTATACCACCACAGGGCCCTAGGGAAGCCACTTTGTCCATTTTTTTTTGGTCACACCGGTGAAGCATCTAAGGTATGTCTCCAAACACCTATTCACCACTTTCCGGGCCATGGTTTGTGTGGGTGATATGTCATACTCATCTTTAATTTAGTGCCCTTACATTTGGAATAACTCTATCCAAAAAATTTGCTCATGAAGACCCTATCATGATCACTTACAATAGATCTTAGCATCCCATGTAATTTTATAATATTCTCCATAAAGATTGAGTAATACTAGAAGCAAAGTAGGGATTAAGGATGGCACAAAAGTGAGCATACTTTGTAAGATTGATCAACCATGACAAAAAATTGTACCTTTTTCCTTGTGATGAGGGAAGCCCTTGATGAAGTCCATTGATATATCAAGTCCATATTGATCCTAGGATGGGTAGAGGTTGTAACTTTCCGGGACTTGCCATTGTCTCACCTTTATGTCGTTGACATACATCACATTGTGCTACAAATTCAGCAATAATATTTTTCATCCCTATCCAATAAAAAATTTTGCTTAATTCTTTTTATAGGTTCTAAGGAACCCCGGAGTGCCCAACCATAGGTGTGGAATGCATCTCTTGAAGGATGGTCTTTATGCAAGTAGAATTTGGCACAAGCACAAATGCGCCCTTTATATCGCAAGTCCTTTGAGTCCCAACTATAATGAGCCATGGAGCTTGGTGCTTTCCTCCAATTTTTTTTTTATTTTACTTGTTTTGATTATCTTGCCATTCCCTCCTAATATCCTCAAGGAAGTTGTTGGTTGAAGTGAAAAGTAAAAAAATTCAGCTTGCTTAGGTAGCCAATGAAAAGATTCAAGAATAACATTATCTTTTCCCTTTTTTGTAAGTTATTTCATAATCATATCCAAGCTTTTTTTGTTACCCATTTTTTGTTGCTAGGGGAAGATATCTTTTGCTCCAAGAAATATTTTAGGCTTTTTATGGTCGGTCTTGATTTGAAAAGCCGCCCCAATCAAGTATGGTCTCCATTTGGACACCGCATGCACAATCGCGAAAGCATCTCCTTGTCATAAATAGTCATCTTGAGATGGGAAGGAGATAATGCCTTTACTAGTATAAGTGAGGGGGTGGCCATCTTGCATTAGTACAACACCAATTCCTGACTCCGGAGGCATCAACTTCAATAAAAAAAGTCTTTATCAAGCCTGGTAACGTTAGTATGGGTGTTGTTATCATCAGGACTTTAAGTTCGTCAAGGTGGTGGTGGCTTTGTCCAACCACGAAAGCATCTTTTTTTAGCAAGGAAGTAAAGGGGTGCACTGATCTTTCCATAGTTTTTCATGAACTTACTGTAGTAGCCTATTAAACCGAGAAAGCCACAGCAATGATTTTATGTTCCTGGGTTGGACAATTTGTGCATTGCTTTCAATTTTGAGGGGTCCACCACCACCCCTTCCTCTGATATGATATGCCCAAGATATTCCACCTTTTTGTTGAAGAAAGCTACACTTCATTTTTTGACAAAAAAGAACATGTTCTTGCTAAAAAATTATCAAAACAAGTCGTAAGTCTTTTAAAATGACTTTCAAGAGAAGGGTAGAATAAGGATATCGTCAAAAGAAAAACTAGCACAAACTTATGAAGATAACTTTAAAAAATATCATTCATAAGGCTCTAGAAGGTGGAGGGAGCATTGGTGAGACCAAAGGGCATTACCAGAAATTCATAGTGACCATTCAGTAGCATTCGAAAGGAAATTTTTTTCCAAGATATTCTTCTTCAGACACTCAGATTTGATGATACCCGGATTGAAGGTCCAGGTTTTTTGAAGACTCATGTTCCCTTTAATTCATCAAGAAATTCATCTACTACTGGGAATAGGGTACTTGTCCTTGATGGTTATGTCATTGAGAGCTCGGATAATCAATGCACATTCACCATGTTCCATCCTTCTTTCATAATGAGGAGCACCGGTGAAGAGTAGGGGCTGCAACTTGATGAATAACTCCTGTTTCAAGCATCTCTTTTACAATCCTTTCTATTTCATCTTTTTGGAGATGTGGATACCGATATGGTTGAGTATTTGTTGGAGGTTTGCTTGAAGAATCGATATATGATGATCATGCCGTCGGGTAGGGAGGTAGGTCATGGTTCGTCAAATATATCTGAAAAATTTAGCAAGCAAGGGAAGTAGGTTTGGATCTTCAAATTTGGTTGGTTTCTCCCTTAGATTGTTGCTTAAGTTATACCAAAAAAAAGCCAATTGCATGCTTTTAGCAAAAACTTTCTCCATTCGTTGTGTGCAAATCATCATTACGTCGCCTCCCACGTTTCCCCACAAGATCACCTATTTCCCCTATTACTAAAATTTCATAATTAGTTTCAAAAAATTTTCAAGAAACATCACCTAATGTTATCAACCATTCAATGTTAAGCATGGCCTCATAATCATCAAGAGGAGGAGGAAAAAATCTGTAATTATCTCTTGGTCCTACAAAGAATAAGTTTCACCCATGGGCACCTATGATCACACTTCAAAATTCATCCATCTATGACCTTAACATCAAACCTACTGTAATTCTCAATAGGTAAGGCCATCCGACAGCAACCTTACTATTCATAAAATTATTAGTGCTCTTGTGTCAATAAGAATGGTGATTGGTTGTTGCTTTAAAGTCCTCCCACTTTCATTGTTTATGGGTTTGTAACCGGCAAGGGCATGCATCATAATATCAACCTGGCTATTGTTTCTTCATCCCATGACCTCTTCCTCATGCTCCTGGACCTCCTCCTCCATGTCTTCAAGAGGTTCAATCAATAGGAGGTGGCCCCTTTTGCAGTGATGATCGATGGTTCCATGGCTCATCGCAATGCCAACAAAGACCCTTTTTTGATCGATCATGTAGTTCTTCTCTTGTCAATTTTTTTTGGCAGTGAAGGATGGCTGGGAGCAGAAGGGGGTTTATATGTTGAGGTTCTAGGAGAGGTTCTCATCCTCCAAGCATCTTGGTTGAGTCATTCTTCTTGTATTAAAGCAAAAGAAATCACAACCATCATGATGGGGTCGCCATGCCTTAACCTCCCCTTTTTTTATCTCTAGCTTGAGTCCTTTGATGAATGTTCCTAACAATTGATGGTCAGTCCAATCATGAGCAAGGTAGGATAGCTTCTCAAACCTAGTTTGGTACTCTTGAATCATAGAGGTTTGTCAATTTTTATGAGTTGGCCATCGATATTTTCATACCATAGGTCCCAAAATGGTTCAACAAAGTGCATTCTTAAATTGATTCCATGTCAGAGCCCCATGATTATATTCCAGCCAATTGTACCATTGAATAGCATCTCCTTCAAGGTGGATGATAGCAATTTCCACCATAGCATCATCCCACGCGCTGGTAGTAGTGAAAAGTAACATTCTCAAAGCGCGAAATCACCCCTCACCGGGCCTCCTTCTTCCCATCATGGGAAGTCCACCCTCATGCATGGCTGAAGCATGTCCGAGGGCTGTCCCTCCTTCTTCCGAGGCCCTTTCAAATTCTCTCCTCACTGAAATTTGGTTGGACTCGATGGTTGTCCAACCTGAATTCTGCAAACAAAAGTGCAATTTATCTTCCAAGTGCCATTCAAGCCATGATTCAATCCGAGATTCCAATGCTTCAAATTTGGCATCAATTGATCTTGAGAAGCCATAGCATATGCCTCATAGATCAGAGATGTCCTTGTCTTTTTTTTTTTATTGATGGGTTAATGGCATGGGGTGGTGGAAGGTTTGGACAATAGATCGGTGATAGAAGGGTTTGGTTATAATGGTTTACTATTTTGGGCTATGATTTTTGATGTTGTTAGGGTTATGAAAATAGGTTATGATGGCTGCATCTTAAGGCCAGAGGGATGCCCTAAAGACATCTTAGTTGGTGGCAGCAAGGTGGCTAGGGTTTGGTAGGTTATGGAGAAAGAAAAAAGGACAAAGGTGTAACACCAGATTTTTTTTATCAAAAAAATTCCAATAGTAAAGATGTAATTTTTTCCAGAAATTTTCAAAAGAGATTCAAGTAAAAACTCAAAGGGAATCTACTGATAAAGGAGAGATAATACTGTTAAAAATTTTGTAGAAAGAAAATGATAGCAAGAGGTTTGCAAAAATTGAGGATCACTTGAAAGGTAAAATATAGTAGATTTTACGTCTAAAGTGTAGCAGTTTGGACGTAAAAGATAAGTGGTTTATATTGAGAATTTTTTGACAAAACCAAAGGAAAAACCACTGTTAGGAAGTGTCAAAGCCATCATAAAAAAATTTCATAGAGATTTGATAGAAAAAATATAGTAGCAAGATCAAAAAAATAGTGTTATGTGGTTGAAATTTTGCAAAGGTAACTTTTATCAGAGAGATGAAAACTTTATTGACGAAAAAAGTTTATGCAAGAATATAGGAATGATTTTTTTTTGATTTTTTGAATAAGGATAACTAAATTTAGCAAACAGTAAGGTAGATAACCAGAACTATTATTGCAATTCATGGGAAGATCAAAGGATGATCTATGGTGGTGGAGATGATATGGAATTCAATGATGATCTTTTTAAGCAATTGGGGAATTGCTTTGGGCTACGGGAGGGCTGGTGGATGGTATGGAAGGGCAGCAAGATGCCAAGAACGCTGTTATGATATCAAGTGTTAGAAACCCTTTACGGATTCTAAGCTTGGGGTTGATCTCTTTAGGGGATCGCCTCCTTGGAAACTCATAGGGGTTCCAAGTTCCTAAAAGATTCCATTGATGAAAAAAGGATGAATTGCTATTTCGCTAAACCCCAAAAGGTCGACCCCAAAAAGGATTGATCTATTCATGATGAAAAGAGGGTGAATACATAGGCTATTTATAGGGCTTCTAAACCCCAACCCTAATAGGACTTTAACCAAGACCCCTACTTCTACCAAAGATGTAGAACTAGCTTCTTTTCATGATAGTGTTTCTTACTTTCAACATGAGGAATCTTGTCATATTAAAATATTATTAAAATTATAAAAAAATTAGGACTCCAGCACAAGATCCATACAATCCCAGGACCATTTTTGTTTTCGATCCACCACAATCATCATGGATTTGGTTCAACGGGTGTCCCTAGTCATCCTAGCATGGAAAAGACTCTTTGATATCTCATATCGCTGAAGTTCTTCCCCTATTCTCAAAGGCCAGGAGATGCAGGGAGTATGGAAGACATCATATTTTCATGTTTTAAGAGTCATAAAAGGCCAACATATACACTAAGCAAAAGTGGAATCATCTAAGTTCTTCACATAACGAAAGATCTCATCCTGACAGCGTGGGGACTACTATATCAAGGACATACACCATTTTCTCCACCATGAACCATTCTACGATGCAAAGCCAACTGATAATTTGGACTAGTGAGGTGGGTGGCATCAAGTATACCACGCAAAAGGATTTGAAAGTGATATTTTTCTGAAAATAAAAGATGTACAGTAAAATAAATAACATGCAGACTTTACAAAAATTAAACATTAAGATAAGGACTTCTATCTTAATGTATTCTACCAATTTTTTGAGACACACAACACTCTTTGGTATGTGAATCAAAAATTTCGCGAATCTTAGTGGGGGGGATCCAATCCGCATCTTAACGTAACCTCGAGGGACCACCAATCACGCTAGCCCATAAATTGTAGGCAACTCTTTACCAATCACAACCTTGGATTCCCATCCTTGTTCGGCCTTCAACTACCATAGCCTCAAGGGACCAACCATGATGTTCGGTTAAGTCATCACCATCATTACAAGATGAGTCTCGATTCGGTGATATACCAGGGACTTCAACCAAGCATACCATGTCCTCAAGTCACCAATGACATCTCTACGTCAGATAAGATAGTGAAACAAATGATATAGGTGAGTCTCGGGACTCAACCAACTCAACCTACACCGGAATCGTTCCTACCTATAACGATGGAAGGCCACGGGTCAATCTAATTGCTCATGTTTACCCAATTTAATATTATTAATAAAGGGATTTTTTTTGATTTGCTCCTAATATAATGTGTCACACATACATATTTAATATATATATTTACATTGCAGGTAAATATATATACATATCTAGTAGGTGTATAATCAATTACACATCACATGAAGCAATCACATAGATCATGGACTATATCCTAATATGATTAGGCCCCGCCGCCGAGCCCAATCACTCACATCAAGATCTATGTATGCATCGCCGCATTTTGCCCTTTGGATCATCCATTCGCCACTTTGCCATATCGGCATTCAACGCATTTCATACGCGACGTCCGCCTCCACTCCAGGGTCTCGCAGTCGGTTGCGGCCTCCTCATGTAATTACAAATATAATTACAAGCATGCGCACTATAATAAACGAGAAAAATAGAGACTCACAGGCCCCATAATAATAATAATAATCACATATACACATATCACATCACAAGTCTATGATCATCTATCCTCATCATACATCACATGTATATGTTATTTTATATTTACTAGATAAATAATAATAGTTAATTAAATATTTTAATTAACATATATATTTTTTAAAAAATAGGGATATAAAGGTAATTTTTGAAATTTAGGGGTATTTTTGGTTATTCACCAAAAGGACAAAATCGAATTTCAAAATTACAGAGGGGGTATTTTGGTTTCTTTCAAAAAAGGGAAAACCAAAATTTTGAAATTCCAATTTAAAATCTTTTGTCCAAAACCATAATACCTCTTTCGCTAGATTTGTCAGTGTTCGCATCAAGCTGTTCCCTGCCATTTTGAGCCGCCATGTTAGTGAGGGCGTCAGGCACCTGTGGTGGCGCCCGCTCACGACGTTTGCCTTGTTCTGTAGCGCCTTCGGCTCCGGGTGGCGTTGGAGCGCCGCTCTCCTGGCAGTCGCTAACTACCACCACGGGCCTCCTCTGCACGGGCTTAACGCAATGGGTAGTGCCTACGCCGCCACTACCTCCGGGTCGCCATCACGCCATACCCAACACCGTCGCATAAGTCCCTCCCGCGAAACAAGCGAAAGTAAAGCAACGATTGCGACATGGTTAGGGTAGCAAGTAGATCAGACTGCGATTAAAGGGCAACAACACTATTGCTTTTCACCTTTAATTTTGACGACAAAGTAGATCTAAACATAACACACGAGATAAAATTTGATCTTTCGCATCGAACCAGTTCATATCACCATTGGGAAACCCCTTTCCGCGGGCAACATCCTACGCAGCTGAAGAATAAAAAAAAAACCTGATTTTGAAAGGTTCCATCGCCAAGAAGATCGCATTTAAAAACAAATTCATGAAACGATGAACCAAAAAAAAACCTATGCTTTTTATTTTTTGTTTCTTCGCCACATATGAGATGTCGGAGGTCTAGATGTCCCAACAATGGTATCGTGAGCTAGGTTGTTGTGAGAAGATGACATTTGCACGGTATTGTGTTTTTTGGGAGAGGAGGCACAAAAGGTGATTACAAAAAAAGAAACCTTCACGCCACAATTTTGGTAGTGGCCTATTTATGGTCCCAAAACCTTTTGGATCATGGCCCTATTGGGCCTTGATAGGTTTCAGGCAAGCTTTTGATTGAGGGGATTAGCAACTCTATGAGTTATGGCATCTTTTCTGATCCAAATAAAAGGCTTAAATGGATATCCAATAAAAGAGGCATCGAGTAGTCACTGAGCTGAGTCCAACACCTACCATGGTGGTGGAGGGAGGCTCAATATCTAGTTGGTCTCCTCCTATAGGTCCCTTAACTTGGTCCTAATATCTTTTATAATACAATTCACCCAACCATCGACCACGGGATTTCAGGGCCACTACCTTTGCCAACTCGAAAAGAGGTCTATCTCCTGACCAACCGCCCTCGCTACTATAATCAACATATATTCATACATCAAATATCCCCTAGAGACCTTGATCATCTATGAAAGGGGCATGGTGTCGCCAGCAAGATCGGCTTCATTTCAAAAATAAATTTTCGATGACTCTGCAGAACCTTTCATGGAAAACCATGGTTTTTGTTTTTGTTTTCAAGAACACATGGAGATGCCCGCCAAGAGTGGATGATCCTCTATCCCAACAATGGTATCGTGAAGTGCTTGTTCCAATGATAGATTGTACTAGATTTGAACTTTTCCAAACCTATTAGTCAATCAAAGAGTGGAGTTGACGAAAGTCATAAAGACATCCTCGTGTCTTCTTGCCCAAGGACAAGGATACTGAGTTGGGAACCTGGCTAACACTCCGAGGTATCAAAACCATCCCAAGCAAAGGTGGATTGGCAATCGGGCAGTCATTCCTCCAATGGGTTGGTCAGAGAGGCCCTTAGTGTCCCCACCCACTGAGTAGGTATGAGAATTCGAGGCCTCCATCATATGAACGGTATAATACAGTAGCCCATAGCGTTATCTTTGATGTCCCTCGGTAACCTCCATGATAACTAGCCGTTTAGGGACAGGGTGGTAAAGATGGGGGTTTTCATTATATATGCAACATGATCCGACTCTCATTATATAGATCCATGGACATCACAATATATGAACACGAAGATAAAGTGATAAAATGTTTAATAATAATAAAAAAAAGAAAGAATGCATATCAAGTCACAAGTGCCATCACTCATGTGATTGGCTTACAATGACATATGACTAGTGTTGCACCTTCCTTTCCTCCCAAGCAGGGTTTTTTGTTAGGATAATCATGATTTCGCCTTCCTAGATGGTACCAAATCTAGTGTTTCCTAAGGGACTTCCCTGGCATGCAGATGATGCCAGGGTGGTGCCATCTCACAATCTTTTCTACTTGTGATTTCGATTAAAATCGGGTCGAAAGCAAGCATACCTATCCCTCGCATAATATTTAAATGGAGGGAGTGGGCTACCACAACAAGGGATGGAATTGCTTCTTCATCAAGAAAAAAGCCAAGATGGGGCTTCTAATGATTTGGGTAGCACACACCATGGACAACATGCTACCCCTCTATCCTCAAAGTCAGGCTCGAGAAGATATGGGGAGTTTTTCCCAGATCTAGGAACAGAAGTGAGGAGGTCTCATGTAAGGCCACTCCTCCTCCGCCCCATCTGTATAGTCATTCTTTTCGTCTGACCTTTTTCTGATTTATTCGACTCTCGCCCATGGTCCTTCAATAGGTATTAATCTTAGGAGTCAAGAAGTGGCACCCTTTTGCTTCCCCTTTGACCCTTGAAGGTGGGTGAGGGCCATTATGGGTCCCAGGCTTTTCTCATGGTCCCATCACTGGGGCCTCATGGGTTTCGAGGCTACGCCACGCCGAGGGGGAGGGGATCCTTTCCCTCATGAGTTATGGCATCTTCGAGATCCCATAACAACACTTACACCAGGGACCGGCACACCCTCAAAGAGTAATGTAGCCGCTAGTTGAGCTTCCTCGGCCGCCTTCCCGAAATTATCACATCTGAGAGGTGTGACCCTGCCTAAAAAATCCATAATATTAAAATTCAAACAACAAACCATTCTCAAGATCCACAACGATATTTGAGGACACTAACGATCATTCGTTGTAAATCACATCCACAACTCATAATTCATAAACCTGTGTAATTTAATAATTCATATACATCACCCAAGATTTATGAAACCAAAACCAACTCAAACTAAACAATATCCACATCATAAAATCCACCAGTGATGGAATCCATATAAATACAAAAAAACTAACATTTTACCAATGTGTTCATATCATCATACCATTTAAACTTAATAACAAATCCTAATGTGAGGGGTCCTTCAACCTATACAAAACATATAAGTTCTAGGTACCATCAACATTTTTACTAAACACAAATGTACTTTATACAACAAAACATTTCAACCATACAAATATCAACCCAAAATCTTCTAGCTTTTCCCTTCCTCACCCCAATTCTAAACATCCCAGTTCTGGATAAGCTAACCCGGAAAATATTATATAACAACGGGTGAGTATGACAAAGCTCAAAGAATGACTAAATATATCCATAGAAGGAGAAAGTTTAACAAGCCTCGAATATCAAACAAGGCCAGATAATGGAAACATATATACATCATATCGTAATCATGAATGTCCTCTTATTCAACTTATTTAATTCATAACAAACAGAGTAAGAAATAATTAGAGCATATCGACGATGATAATGGTAAGTTGGAGCATATCCATAAACACACAGGATAATATGAAACATATCAATGGTGCAGGTGATCTCAGAACATATCAGAATAACAAACAACACAGAAGTTCAAATGTCAACTGATCATTCACTTTCTATATCATCCAAAGCGCATATAAAAACACAAACAATGCTTTGAATATCATATCAAAACCATTGAGGTGCAGTGGATCTCAAAAATATTCCCACGTTCTGAAGAGTCATCATCGCGTCTGATGAAGCCGAATAGGGGGGGTTGAGAGTATGGCTCTAGGTAACAAATAGACCATCAGAAAGTGTCCGAATAACTCCTTTACCATTTCTCGCAGCGTCCAAATAATCCCAATGTATACCGTAGAGTACAAAAAGCGACGCGATGAACAATAATTTGACATATATCTACAATACATGAAAGCAATAAAACGACATTTTTTTTTACTAAATGAGTACGATGCAAGCATATTCTTTCACAATGCATTCAAATTTGAAATGGACATAATGACTTGTGTATACAAGGGTTTCCAAATGGTATAAAGTTCAACTGAATGAAGCTGACTTAAGCTGAATTCAGTTTCCAACAAAAGGACAAAAACAAGAATAGGCAAATTTGACAAAAACTAGTTCGGCAGAATTTGAAAGGTATAATTCCTGAGTTGTTTGAGTAATCAATTATGCTCCAAATTCACTCTAAATTAGTGTCATTTAAGATATAATAATCTAGATTCGATTAACAAAGTTTATATGAATTAGAGATTCCACAGGAAATTACAAGTAATTTAGTGACAGTGTGTCAGAAAACATCATCTCTGTTTTACAGAATGTATATAACACTAAAAAAAACAGACGTTTTGCTGGTGTCTGTACTCCAAATATTTTCAAATAAGATATGCACAGAAATCTTTATGAGTCTACTTTCCAATAAGGTTAATTTATCACCATTGAATCTGTTCACAGTGAGTTACAAGTGATAGAATGCCCAGAGGTCAGAACTCGGAATTCTATTTTACAGATTCTAGGTCAATTCAAACAGAAGTTTAGATAGGCAATGAATTCCAAATTCATACATCTTAGACCCAAAATGAAAGATATACAAGCATACTTTCGGATGGATTTAATTTTGCTAAATAATGAATTCAGTACGGAGAGTTATAGACATGATAAAGCAGAAAGGACAGAATGGGAAAAGAAACCTAGATTCACTGTTTGATGTATAAATTGTAAAAATATCATTATTAAACTTCAATCCTCTAAAATTCTTTCAGGATTAGGATGGGAAAAGGATCAAACTAACTGTAGGAAGGGGTAGAATACTTGTTTTTGATCAATTTTTTTTTGATCCCAATGAAAGTATTGAGCCCAAAAGACCTAAATCCCCTAATTCCTTCTTCTTCCTCTTTTCCTTCTTTTTTCTCTCCCTTTCTTTCTCTGATTTATGCTGCCTTCTCAGTTTCTTAGGAACGAAGGCAGAGAGTCTTAAATGGTGGATTTGTTATATTTGTGTATTTTTGCAGTTTAGTCCTTTGTGTTACATATTTTTACACCAAGTCCTCCCGGAATTTTACAAATAGGTCCTAGGAATTTTAAGTAAACAAATCCTACATCTTATAAATAGGTTTTCAGTTTGACCAAACTCATCTATCAAATTTAAAATAGATAGCACTTTTCTATTAAACCTTATAACAAAATTTAGAAACAAGAAATGGGCGATGCTGCAAAACCATCGCTTCATGAGGTGAGGTGGCTCCATCTCCTCGGAAAGATAGGGAGCTCACCGAGGAGTGGGGGCCTCTTAGGAACCTCCCCTCGCTTTCTATGGGGCCCCCCCAAATCAGTCCCAAATCTTATCGCTTCTAGGCCATATCGTGATGGTCAATCTCTATAGCCATCTAAAAGAGGCTATCTCTCAAGCAACCAAAGATCGCCAACCTCGACACCACACTAATCGATCTTCTCGGGGTCACACTCCACACGGCTATTGATACACCAAGGAGGGCCCTAACTCAGAATTGTTCCCTTTATGAAGGGTCCTAATGGCTTATTTATACCCATTTTTTGGTCTCCAATGAAGCACGCCGCATTTATGAGTGTTGAGAAGCCTTCCTCGAGGATGTGATGTCAATTAAAGGTCCATAGGGGTTGTGCCTCCGCCCTCCTTCACCATTCGGTG